>VUQH01021565.1:19186-35320 GCA_015106775.1 Etroplus canarensis | reverse complement strand
AGTTCAACACAGGGAGAGCAAGAATAAAATTGCTGTTCAGCATTACTGCATGTTAACATGGGTGTGTGTGTGTGTGTGTGTGCATGTGTGTGTGTCCATGTCCTCTCCTTCAGACAACACTGTCCTTGACTGACCTTGCTGAGGCAATCACCCCGAGATTTGCCTCCGACGATGTTTACACGGGGTATTTGGCCTGCTCTGTATGGTTCACAGAGTCATATAGAGATCCCCTGGTGCCCAGATATCAAATGAGCACAGGTATGCAAAAACTATGACACGAGGCCATTTCCAGCAGTGTTTTCTTTCCATTAAGAATAAAAGCAATGTTTTGGAGTAACTTCTACTGTTATACAGTACAAGGATGGCACAGTGACAGAAAGTGGGGGTGTTTAATAAGCAAGCCAGGGAGAGGCACAAATATAGACAAACGATGGGATGAGAACGGGAAAGCGAGACGAGCACTTTCATTCCTTGGAGAATCATTTTATCAGACAACTTTGCTATCTGCCATGCTTCCTTTTATGTGTTTTGCTATATACTGCACACTCTACCTTGTGAATGTGCAACACCCACACTGTAAACAATGAAGATCTTGATGAAGGAAGAGCCATTTAGTGAAAGTAAGAAGGATCACATGTGGAGCTTTACAAAGTCGTTCAAAAGATAATGGTTTAGCAGAACCAGGGCGTCAATGATGTAGTAGCTCATATGACTCATGAGTGCATCAGAGTTCACAGGTTATTGGAATGTGTAAAGTACCAAAGTAATTGATAAGCTTTCTTGTCAACCGAGAAGTCAAGGAGGCTCGCTAAGTCACATCCAGGGCAATGGTCCTAGTTCTTGACCGGCTTATGAGATATTACTCTAGCATTAATGAACCCAATGACAGAGGGCGGAGGGGCACACCCAAACACTCATTTTGTGACCGTTACAACCCAATTCTTGTGAAAATGGAGAAGTGCCTGCAAAATGACAACTTTGACCTTGACCACAATTTGGGTGAAGATACATTAGGCGATCATTGTGTGCAAGTTTCACTAAAATCTGACAACACTCTAGGAGGAATAGCAATTTTTGTGAATTGTCATCGGTCCTTCGGCCGGATGAGCTAAAAATGTAGGAGTGCCTTTTCAAAAATGTTCTTTTTTCCAGTCTTTATACTGAAAGTAAACTATTAAAGCTTTTGAAATCAATAACTACTAGGAAAAAATAGTCACAGAAGTGACCGAAGTAACAGACCAAGTGCTTTTTTTTTTTATCACAGTGAAGCAGTTTTCCCCAGGTAGTGTCTTAAAAGCACCCGGAAAGCATGTTCCGGCGCTTTTGCGATTCTTGACACCTAAAAGGTCAGTCAAGGGTGAATTTTTCATGAGGAAGAGACATAAGCTTCTCACCGGCTCCTTCTGGAATCTAGGAGTGCCACACCGGTGTTACAGAGCCCCACTTAAACCTGTAATGTAAGATTTTTGCACATATAAAGATATGAGAAAAGTAAAAGAAATAAAAATGAGGAGAGGAGAGAGAGAGAGAGAGAGAGAGAGAGAGAGTACTGTGAGGCTGATGGAGAGGACAGAGAGCAGAGAAACAGCTGGGATGCCAGATCAAATGGGAATGCGAGAGGGAGAAGCTTGTTTTGCCCCTGCGCAGCGATGGGGGAGAACCAAGCGTGTAGTGCATCAAATTTTCATATGAGCATCAGTGCACAGCTTAGAACTGCATTATGGAACCAAAGCAGCAGAAAATATCCTTGAGGAGCAGCTGAATAGAAACGTGGCATATTTATAGACCATGATGAGAACACATTTGAATGATTTAATTAAGCTAATTAAAGGACAGTGAAGGACCATCAAGCAAAATATCTATTTATACTGTAATGTGCATGCCATTATTCTGAAATGTGCCACATTGTATTCCAATTTATACCTACATTACATTCATCTCTATGCACATATCAAATATAAATGTGCAAAAGACAAAAACAAAAAACAAAAAAAAAACCAAAAAAACAAAAAATCAATAGACTCACCAGGTCAAGCACAGTTTTAAGTGAGTCTAAGTGAGTACACTGCTGTACCCATATGTTGTTTTTATTCTTCAGTGTTGTGTAAACATATGCTGGAGTCTCTCCACAGAGATCATTTCCAAAACGCTCTCACAAGCCTTCATGTCAGGACTGGGACTCTTGTTGATTGTAAACAAGGCCTGCATTCACACCCATGCATGTGTGGTCCTGAATGTGAAGGTTTCCATTGTGAGAGAAAAATATGGTGGAACTGACTGTCCTTCAGCTATGTGTGAAGCTAATGGTCTTTGCTTTTCACAAGCGTGTCAGTTAAAGCCATTGACTCTGTTGTGACAGGACTGTTGCAGATGTAACGCAATGTAAGCTACAATCCTTGCATGATATCAGACATCTGGCCCATGAAACAACATAAGCACACGGTGAATAACAGGCAGAGTGTTGACTGTAAAACACCGCTAAGCTTCAGCAGTCCTTTATTTAAGAGCATATCTCTTCCAAGCCATATCTATCAAGAGCATCATTATCATCCCCCATCGCCACTTTGGGGCACATGAAGAACGTAGAAATGTTATCTCCTTGATGGACAGATTTTTTTTAACTTTTCCAAAAACAAAAATCTGAGGATGTTCCAACTTGGGGAAAAATGGGCAAAGTGCAAGTGGTATAGGTATAGGCTCATAATGGTTAGGCTGAAGAGAAAATGAAGCTGAAGTACACCGGTATACACTGTAGTATGGCGAGGTCGCTGGAAAATTTTGAGCATTAACAAAACCTCCAACATTTGCCAACGTATGGCAAATGGCAAGTTGTGAATGCCGGCAGTACGTTAGCATTCGTTGGTATTACGTTCTATATATGTTAGCAATACGTTATGTATACGTCCATTTAACATCACTGTTCTGCGTAGTCCAGCATTTTAGAGGAATTTGGATGTGTTAGCATAAGCTTGTTAAATCGTCATGGTGTGACTGGGCCCTTAGGTTCTGTTTTTCTATATTTATCTTTTCCCCTACTTTATTTATATGTATCAACCTGATTTTGAGTCGGTGCACTGAAATTTCATTCCAGCGTGTGCTAACTGGTGTATGTTTCAAATGACAATAAAGTAGCTATTCTATTCCATTTTAACTGTAAAATAAACAAATGTTTAAAATGGCTGTCAGGCGTTTTGACAATGTTGCATTTATCAATCTTTAACAAAGACAACAAGACCAAACCCGGCAGAGTATTCTCTAGGCTGCGGAGCAAGTCTGCAGAGGTGTGTGGTCATCAGCGAGGGAATAATGAGAGTTCTGCATGACAAATGAGAACTCTCTGTGTAATACTTGGGTCATGTTCACCAGCACACCTGGTTTCCAGCCTTGGCACCCGTTTCACAGATGCCGTTAACAGATGTGCCATTGAGAAGAAATAGCGCTCTGTAATGTGGGTGTAAAAAGTATGAGTAAACAGCCCACAGGATTACAATATGCAGAGACATAAAACAAGTTTATTGAATTGTAGGCAAGCTGCTTAAAATTATTTCGTCCAGTGAAATCGTGTGAACAAGTTATGCTCAGTGCAAAAACAACAAGGGAGCATGTATACTCGTTTTAGTGTTTAAACTTTTGTCTCTCCTCATTCATTAACTTGGAGACAAGGCAGCCTTTGGTTCAGTGGAGGTCGATAAACCAATTCAAGGAGAGCTTCTTGACAGGAGAAGAGGCTATAGCGCAAGAATGCAAAACATAAAATATAGAACAAAATAAAACTACAAGGGCACTTGGCGAGGGCAATCCTCAGCTAATGCCAATGCCTCGTCTTGCAATTTAAAAATTAAAATTAATGGGAGATTATTTTCCCTCACGTTCCAACTCTTCAACAAGTTCAATGAAATTTGATCTGGTATATTTTTGCCCGATCCTACTGGCTAACAAACAGGAAAGCTGCCAAACAGCACAGAAAAGATACCTGATACAACAAATTTAAATGGTTTCCATTAAGGTCAATACATTTGGAAAAAAAAAAACAAAAAACAACTTGAACTGTGAATGAGACGAGGGAGAAGTGATGCAAGCCAAACAGCAGCAGACAGAAAGGGCTGCTTGGTGTGATAAGGCAGTTTCATGGTCTCTGGTGTGAAATTGTGTATATTTCAGAATGGCAAGGTAATGGTGTCAGGAATGATCCTGCTTTCTAAAGCCAGACGATTTTCGAAGTGAAACTGCCGCTGAGCAAAAAATGGAAAGGTGTAAGTGGCACATTCAAATTCTGCTCAAGTTTAATCTTGAACATCTCTACAGAAGAAGCAAGGATGTCTTTTTTTTTTTTTTTTTTTAAATATGTATTAATTCCCAAGACGACAAAGCGGTTTGAACAGTTATACTCAAAAGGAGCTTATCTGTGTTTTCCTGTGCTGTAAGTAAACAAATCAGTGGGATGGCTGAGTATAATAAACTAAATAAATGTGCCCATGCTCAATTTATCTATCCATTTTCTTCTGCTTATCCAATTTAGGGTCGCAGGGGAGGGCTGGAGGTCTATCCCAGCTGCCATGGGGCAAGAGGCAGGGTACACCCTGGACAGGTTGCCAGTCTATCACAGGGGGCAGGAAACCATTCATGCTCACATTCACACCTAAGGCTAATTCGGAATCACCAATTAATCTGACCCAACGCATGTCTTTGGACAGTGGGAGGGAGCCGGAGCACCCAGACAGAACCCACGCAGGCATGGGGAGAACATGCAAACCCCACACAGAAAGGCCCCAGCTGGCAAGCGGATTCAAACCCAGGACCTAAGACCTTCTTGCTGTGAGGCAGCAGTGCTAACCACCACTCTGCCGCGCCATGTCCAAGCTTTACTTCTGTATTAAGATGCATTTGCTTGGTCTGAAACTGACAGAATGCTGCAAGGTTAACCAGAGATTGTTAATTGTGTCATCTGCCACTTCTTAAAATACAATAAATTGGAAATATTTCTTGCGTAAATAAAGCTTCACAACACAACTTTTTAAAAACATAATCAAATGGGAATATGACCAAGAGAATAACCCAGAAAAACACGATGAGACTAGGAATGCACATCCAAGTTTTCCTTTGACTGTAGCGTCATTAAATTCCTTGTTTTGCCCTCTTAAACATGGGAGCAATTGAAGCACATACTGTGGGATTACTGTTGAAAGTTCATGTTTGCACAGAGTGGAAGTGACAGGGAATCAGAAACAGAGACATATTGCTACTCTAAATAATACAAGACAACTGTGACCTATAAAAGAATGGCTCGATCAACTTGTGCAAAGTTGACCATACTAATCCACAGCTTTCACAGTGCTTAAGTAGCACAGTCGGTATACTTCACCCAAAAACAAACAAATCTCTAATGGGAATACACACTATACAAACACACCATGTTAAACAAAAAGCACATATACACAACCCAGTTCAAACCACCTGAGGGTGAGTTTAACGGCTCTTCTAGATGCTAGATTACGACTCCCATTCACAGACCGGTTAAACAGCTCAGTCCACCGCTGATGTCACCCATGTTTTTTTTCTGGTTTGGTGCAGACATGTGGGCGAACTGGGTGTGGCGGCCTATGCTGCCGCAGCTTACTCTCTGGCCAAAGTCACATGTAATTTCTACACATTTCACCAACCACGACATGGCCAATATGAGAGGCTTGAAAACCCCACAAGCGCCGCTGCCAGCCAAAAATGCCTCAGTCACTGCTTTGTGCAAACAAGCTTCAAGGTTTGACAGCCACTCAGTGCCCATCCCCTGCCATTTTCTGTAAGGAGCTGTGTTTCTGAAAGGCTATGAAAATGCTCTAACCACACATGAAATCCCAACATCTGTACCAAGGACACTGTGCCACTGGAGGGAAACGCTGTAAGCGATAATAAAGTCTTACTGTGGGGGAAGGACCTTCCTTTTCCCTCATTCACCCATCTGGCTGGCACTTTATATTTCACCAAATGGCTTTATTGTGAGTTTTCTTAGGGCCTCCACAGCTCGACAGTTTTGTTGAATGCCACCTGCTTCATTTATATCTGTGAGCTGACAGAGAACCAATGTCAAGGTCTGTGTAAACTGTGCAGGTTCAGGTATATAAAGAATGATTCATGCATAGAATATTCTCATGGCAACAGCGAAACAACAGCCCTATTCAGTGGGCTGAGCCCATGGCATTATGAGGAATTGTTTCAACAGTGACTAAAAGACAGTTGGTTTGTCGTTGTAGGTGCAGGCAGGGACTTGTCCTCGCTGTCAGTGCTCAAACCTGAACTTCCTGGAGATGAGTGTGGGGGGGTAAAGAGAAGGCAGAGCTGTCATCGCATAAATGCATTTTGTGATTATTTATTTAAAACCCCCCGTGACACTTTGGCAGTGTGCAATGCTTAGGAGGGAAGAGCAAACAAAGAGAAAAAGTGGGAGAATACCCTAGAGACAGCTGGTGAAATTGTTCAGATCTCACTATAGCTGCAAATTCACTTGGATGTGGTGACACTAAAAATCTCTAGCTCAGTGCACAAGCTACACTTTTATATAGTCCCCCAATTTATCTGTGCTGCTTTGGTGTGATCTGTCATGTTTGTGTCTTTTAATGGGCAGAGCTACAGAAATGCCACTACGCCAATCAAATCAATACAGCAGTTTAAAGCTGAAACTCTGCATTTATCCTCTTAATGCCCAAAAGCAAGCCTTTTGGGGACACTGCATGTTATGAAGTGTAGTCATGCAAAATTACCTGTTTTTACACTTGTCACATAAAATACCGAGTTTTTACTGCCAACATAATATCACTGCAATCACAAAAAATGTTATTTAACCGCCAACCAGATATTAACACTTTGTTGATGTTGTTTCAAACCCATAAAATCACATTTTATGGGCTTGAAACAACTTGGCAATTACTTTAAAGAGACACTATCATGATATTGTCCACTTATTACAATCATATTACCAATTTATTGCCTATCTATAAAGTGCCACCTGCTAAAATGCATATAAAACAT
This sequence comes from Etroplus canarensis, assembly GCA_015106775.1. Taxonomy (NCBI): domain Eukaryota; kingdom Metazoa; phylum Chordata; class Actinopteri; order Cichliformes; family Cichlidae; genus Etroplus; species Etroplus canarensis. The sequence goes on along the minus strand of VUQH01021565.1, from coordinate 28,300 downwards.
TTATTACTAACATTTCTATTAGTTTTGATTTGACTGATGATTCATAAAGCAAAGCATAAAACATCTGTTGTCTTAGCCTCTCAAATTTAAGGAAATATGAGGCATTTTTACATCATAGTTATTGAAGAGTTCTGAGTTTTTGGTCTCAAACATAACCTGCTGATCAACAACATTAAGACCTGTAAACTGAAAATACTTTCAGCAGCTACATTATGATATATAGAAAAAACAGCAAAATGATTGCCAAGTACACTCCACAGGGCACCTTGTTAATGCTAAAGTACATAAATACACCAAATTACTTGCACATGAGCATTTCAGCACTAATTTAACACCATCCTGAAACCTTATGTTGCTTGTTAAGACTCTAATGTCTGAAGCTGCCCCGCAGCCTACCCTAAGAATGATCATTTCGGTGATATTCGGTCTTCATCTTCGGGGCATGACATTTAAAGCATCCATTTTAAATTCACAAGTTCTGATGTCCTGTTTTTTTTTTTTTTTCCCCTTTGAGCCGCTTTGTTTGCATACAAAAGGTCCCCTCCCCTCCGCTGTCACCAATCAGCTTTGGCTGAGAGTCTCGAGAAAACATCAACATTGCATGTGCCGTCAACGCAAATTAGAGCATAATTACTACAGAGATACCCATTCAGTATTGTTTCCCTCTAGAGTGCTCCCCTGCGCCTAACCATCTGCAATACTTCAATAATATTTATCATGTTTTACTGAACAGTCTCACTTCCCCATAATGCCCCTCTTTAATAAGTCTCAGACCTAAAAGCACGCTGTGTGTGGATAATTTCCCCCACGTACATTCCAGTTTATTGTTTCATATATTGTACATCTTACTCTTCCTCTGGGCAAATGTCCTGTTTTTTTTAACTTCCCATGGCCCCAACAATCCCATCATAATGCTTTGCCAACACTTCTGGGCTCCATTAGCGTCTGGCATTCCTCCACTAATTGCATGAAACTAGGTCTACAACCTCTTTTACACCCAATCAGTGGGGGGCAGAAGGGTTCCTCTCTTGATTATATGCCACAGGAGCCGGGTAACAGCGTCGCTGCAGATTAGACAAGTAGCTGAGGTGGGTGTTGGGAGGCTGGGCTCCTCTTACCTCGCCGTGTCACTCTGTTTGCCGTCACCACCAGGAGTAAAAGGAACGGGGAGGTGGAGGGGCGGCTGGTGACGAAGCCAATTATTTTCACCTATCTGCTGCTCCCTGCCAGCAGACATGTAATCTTAAACGGTCTCAGTGATCCCTGGGCAGGCTTTGAGCCCTTGGAGAATATAGTTTCACAGATGAAGCTGTCACAGGAAACAGCTTGTGTTCAGCAGCAGGCTTTGCAGACGCTTCTCACCTGTTGTCTATTAGAGTGTCATGACATGAATTTACAAAATCTTCATTTTCTGAAACAAAAAAAAACTGCTTGCTATCTAAGGATGTCTGTGTAATTGCTTATAGTTTTCTTCTTAAAAAATAATTTACTGCTTGCTCTGTGTCTTTCTTGTGTAAATGAAGAAGCATGCTGGGGCATATGGGGAAAAAAAATGATCGCAGCGGTGAGCTCTCAAAGAAAGCTGAGGGGAATATAAACTCTGCAGCAAAGAATGGTAAGATGGAGAGAGGGATGCTGTTACACTGAGATGATCAGGTGATGCAGACTGACAAAAAGCCTTCATGACAAAGTCTCCCCAGGTTATTACTATAAATAAAAGACAGAAGGCTGGACGGACAAATTTGTTAACTTCCACCCCAAGGAAAAAGCCGAGCCATCTTTTGATGAGTCAGCCTTCCCTGTTGTAAGCTGGATATGAACAGCCTCTAGCTTCGTTTCTCAACACTGCTAAAGCAAGTTCAAATTAAGGCAAGACCTATAGCATTCAGTTATCCCTATAGTCCACAAAGTTGCACAGAAGTGGCTAATACTAAAGTAAATGCCAAGCATTTGGGCTACTAAAAGATAAAGCTGACACTTGCAATTCCAGCACTTCTCGAGAGATAGAGACTTTTTCCCTAGAAACTAAATAGCTAAGCTCCATTTTAAATCCATATCTTTCCTAATGGCAAGTGTGAAGTACCCTTTTGAACTGAAATGTAGCTGTGTCATACTCAGAGATGGTGTCTGAAATGCATCTGTTAAATAGGGCAGAAAGCCGTTTTATTTTTTTCCCCGGAGAAGCAAAAACACAAAGTGCTGTGATATTCCAGTAGTGCATATGTGAGTCTGCCTTTCAAGACATGGCTAAGCCCATTCAAAGCCGAATAAAAGGGATCTTTCTATGTGTCCTGAGTTAAAACAACGTGTTTTGTGAAAAGCAGATCCAGCCCCTGCTCACGGTGCCCCTTTAACCCCTTAGATAATGACAGCTTTACAGTCCATCAGTCTTGTCTGTTTGGGACTCCAAAAAAGCTCAGCACCAGATTTTCTCTGCTGTAGTCTGGAAGTGGCCATTTATGATGTTCGGTGCCAAAGACCCTTTGGAAACAAGGAGATGTTGCATTTTAACCCCCCCGTTATGATTAATTTTGAATGTGGACATCAGGCATCTTTCCTCTGAGTCCCTCACACTCTGAAACCCATTCTGTGCCACCATACTCGACCTTGTTTTGGAACATCATGTATTTTCTTAGAGTACAAGATCTATGTTTTTGTTCAGAGCTCACTGTGTATAAGTTATGACCTTGTTTGTTCAAATTATAAGACAACATAACCAGCCAGGACTGGTTTCTGTATGCTGAGAGACAGGCTACATTTTTGTCTATCATTTTCTGCTGTGTTAGATACGCGCTTGAAATCAACATCCATACACCTTGATTATCACACTGTTTTGGACAGTGGTTAAGCCTGTCCACGTCAATAATAGATGGCCAATTACAAACGGTTTCGTGTGAATTCACCTCTGTACGGGGCAAGGCCCAGCCCAAGAAGATAAATGTGAACTGATTCCTGTGATCTGGGCTCATTCTGGCTGAGTTCCTGCGAGAGCTTTTGGTAAACTGAGTCCAGCGCTGCTATACTTTACCTGTGACTGCAATAAATATTTTTTATATGAATGGGAGATTCCTCCGGTCTGTTCTTGGGCTTCCAATAAAAGAATCGGGGCTAGCACACCCTTTTGCCTTCTGTTAAAAAGCTACAGAAAGCTATTTAAAGAAGACACCACTTCTTGTGTGATGGCGGTATTAACCGAAATAGATCAGCTCAGGTCTTAAAATAACCAACCTACTCAAGCTACTTCCGATCAAACCAGTTCAGAGGTTCTGGAGATAAATAACACAAAAGTGCATTCTTCATGTTCTTCATGCATCACTGGGAACTGCAAGAAACAATAAGTGCAACACAGACTTAAGAAGAATTTAACTAAAGACAGCTCCACCATGGAAAATTCCACATTGTGTTTTGTGACAATGTCAGGACCAAAGTCAACCTTCATATTCTTTACTACATTGTAATCAAACCTATTCTCAAATGGACTTCTACTTAAAAGAAAAGTTCAGCTTATTCTAACACAAGACGACTCAGTTATATGCATTTTTATCATGTATGAGCGTGACTATTTTTGATTCTAAGATATTGTTAAAAAGAAACCAAGTGTTGTCCAATTGTAATTTATGCTTTGCAACTTGATTAAAACAAAACCTTCTGATACAAATGTGCCAGTATTCTTAATGCAGGGTATGTTCATATATGTGCATGAAGTACGTTTGTTTCCTCAAAAAGTGAGAATTATGGGTTAATCATCTATTAAATTTCCAAATGTATTTCATAGGTGTCCTCCATAGTGTAATAGTTTGCCTTACGCCCGAAAGGTCCCAGGTTCACACCCGGGTGGAGATACAAGCCCAGCCTTGGGTGTCAGAAGCCAGTGTACTCCCAGTGCCAGTCTCAAACCTGGATAAAGGGGAGGGCTGCTCCAGGAAGGGCACTTGTGCCAACATCTTTGCCAAATCAGCCCTTGGGGGGGGGAAAGGGAGACGCCAAAAGTACGCACCTTATGTAAGACACCACCGCTGGTGTGTGGTGGTATTACAGAAAGAAATTATACGTGGAGAGTGAAAATATTAGCAAAAAAAACATCAGCTCAGGTCTTAAAAAACTAACCTTCTCAATTGACTATTTCCACTCAAGCCAGTGCAGTGGTTTGGGAGATAATAACTAAAAGAAATGTTCTTAGCAAATTTTCTTCAACAAATTCTGACATTTCAAAATACAAAACGTGCTTTCGTATATCCTGCTGACTTCAGCTGTTCTTGTCATGAACCACCATGTATGTTATAACATGCCGATTCCAGGATGACTTTCAGTTACCTGTGACTGTGCAACACTGCATGTCCAGTGCTCTTTGCTTTTGTCTGTATTCTTATCACATTTAGATTCAATGAGGCACATCCTCAAAGAGCCACCTCAGATCTATAAATACCCTACATTTATATTTCATTTATTACACCAGAGGCAAATCAAGGCGAGCTTTTCTTTTCACTAATGGAGCTCACACAATGAGGCTGACTGGACATCAAAGTTGTGTTGAAAGCCCTTTGAAATGAACCCATTATTATAAATCCTTTTTCTCCCAGGTGCTGGACACATATTTGTAAGATACTCGGGGAGTACATTTATTTATTTTTGATCATCCAAAAGAACTTTTGGTCATCAACATTCTTTACCTTTCATGTCCCAAACTTGTCAAGTACTTCAGACATTTTTAAGTTTGCATTTCATAGACATGGGAGCTAGTGTCACGAGAAAACTAAAGTCAAAATTGTATTATGAAGACCGTAAAGCTTTTATGAAACACTAATCCTGTAAGATTACAGCCTTCAGGTGATACAGTAACTGCATAAGAAAGTACAAAAACAAAAAAAGAAAAGATGTAAATCCAAAACCAGCCTTGACACACCTAAGCAAGAAAGGCAACTTTGCAAATGGCAAGGCAGTGTAATCTGACTATAGTATGGAGGCTTGTCTGAGTATCTATATGCCTACAGCAGATATCACTGCAGATATGAATGCACAGTGCACTCACCATTTTAACAAAGGGGAGATAGAAGAGCAGGTCTCCTTCAGGGCATCAGAAAAAATGTACAAGGTAAAGTGAAACACCATAATGAGTATTATCAATGCACTAACTCTTGAAGCATTTGGCAAATGTTCCAAACCAAAGTGACTTAAAATAAGACACGGACAATATTTCAGTTTCTAGCTCAAGGACACATCAGCAAGACTCACAGTTTGACTGTACATGTTACATAAACTGTAACAGAATTGTGTTAAATAAAGCTTTAAGTTTTAACCACAAATTAAATTATTAAATGCTGAAACTGTATTTTAACCCATAAGAACCCATTGTGACGCATGTGTAGTGAACACTTTAAATGCTCTACAATCTTCTTTATGAAGCTCTACCTTACTTTATGAAGTCCCTAAGGAAAAATGGGTTCAGGATCTTACGGGTGAAGTGAGTTCAGTTTGAAGCAAACACAAAGACATGTGATAACTATCGTTTTCAACCAACACAAAGGGAAATAAACTGCTGGGAGCTTCAAAGTATTTTTTCAATTTAGCATCACTTCCCATCGAGGTGAATTATAAACATTAAAACCAGGCCAAAGAGGTGTCAAGAGTTGCGCTGTAATCTGATTTCGGGTTGGGCTTTGAGTCAAGTCAAGCCTCTTCTCTATGGAAAACAGCCCTGTCAGGACCTGTGTGGTGGGCCCCCTCTTTGTGTCACTGTCATTTAGCATCTGCACTGGCCTGTCAAACAGAATGCCACCCTCACACTGGCTGCTCACCCCCGTATGAGACAGGATGCTGAACAAAGGCCCGGGATGATAGATGATGTTATACAACGGCCACTGTTTTTGTCAGTGAATGGGGTGGGGGGGCTCTGTCTGACATCTACTGATGGATATGATTCTCAAGCTACGTCACTATGTGAGATGAAGTCATCGAAGGAAACAGAAAGGCCGGAAAACAGGAAACTGATATCATCACAGAGTGTCTCAGGGACTCAGGTTAAAACAATTATGTGTGACATTTTCATCTATTAAAGGTTTGTTTTGTTCTTCTTAATCATTAATCTAAAAAGTACAGAAAAAAAAAAAAAACAACACATCTAGCCCAGGCTGTGAAAGCTCTTAGTTTTGCAAGATTTGCTGTTCTAAATGCATCGTTACCCCTGGGGAGAAAAAAACTAAACCTGCAGCACAGAAAGCAGTGTAGTTTAATTGTGCAAAAGCAGAGAACAAAAGATGAAAATAAACAGATTCATAGCATGAGCAGCACTATAACTGATCAAACAAAGAGCATGGCAATGCTGAAACAAATCAGGAGCTGATGCTACTTAGGTGGACATGATGTTTGCTTGGAGAGGAAACTGCATGAAATTACAGTAGTAACGAGTGCTTACAGGGCATTTATGCTTCTGCATTAAATCTATGCCAATGGTGCATCGTAACTGCCCCTAGGCTGAAACTTACACTGTAACCTGAATGACTGCGATTGGTGTGTTCAGTACCACTAGTTACTGCGTGGCTACTTATTTACAGACATTACTTCTTTTGTAGCCATTTTCCAAACTGACCAGAAGAGAATGGATCAACTCGACGAGAGAAAACCCACCGCCAACCAGTATTTGGAGGTGAAACTGTAGTGCAACACTGGCTCAAAACGCACAAGTATGAATGCTGGCAACGCCGTCGGCCAGTTGCATACGCTGCGTCGTAGGCTCAACGCAGAAGTATAAATTAAGTTTCCGAGCCAAAGATGCAGGGGATAAAGGGCAGTTTTAGCCCTGTGAAAACAGATCTGCATCCCCTGCTGTTGTGATGAGAAAATAGTCACTAACACCTCCTCATCAGCACTGCCCATGCCCTGAAAAACCTTCAACACCATGACCACCACCTACCCCCACCATGTTTGTATTTCCGTGTGCTGGACATTAAACTACTGTGTCTTCTCGGTGAGCTCCAGCACCCAGAGGGTTCATGTGTGAGTCATGGCCACTGGCTGGCCTGATACACAATGACAGACCAGGCCTTGGGCAGACAGAACAAATGCCATCACGCCACACTTGGCTCACAGTGCTGCAGCGCAAAACACAGCCATTAGCTATCTAAGTAGGCAGCTGTGTCTTAGGAGATGCATTCAAAAGAGGGAATTGGCATTTTACCACACAAATACATCACTGGGAACTGAGTGAAATGATAAGCACAGCACAGACTTAACAAGAATTTAACAGGGGGAACGCCATCTTGGAAAATTCCACATTGTGTTTTTGTGACAATACAAGGCCCAAAGACAACCTTCACGATTACTACGCAATCAAAACTATTCTCAAATTAGCTTATTCTTAAAAGACGCGCTCTTTTCTCTGCTAGTTGCAAATGCAGACAGAGGCAATATGCTGCCAAGTGCAAATATAATAGAAAATCTCAGTGGCATATTGATGTACAGCTCTGCCTTACTCAAATGCAATCTGTCACAAGCAATACCATCTGAGTTACAATGTGAAAGTCACAGATCAGTGAAGGAGAAGGAATAACTATTTATTTCATACAGAAATACAACCCCTTTGTATTGTGTTATAATCTAAGAAAGACAGAGTAAACATGGGCAGGTACACCATGTGAAATGCTCTGAAGCCGTCCCAGAAAAATATAATAATCACATAATTGGACCACAGCTTGTGAAAGAAAGTAATAAAACAGATAAAGTATCTAAAAACAAATTCAATGCGATTCTGTGAGTCACTGGTATGTTGTTGTTTCAGCTTGTGCAAGCCATGCCTTTTGAGACACAGGGCAAAATTCAAGGCCCAATTAATAAGCTTAAATGAAAGCCAAAGGGAAAGAAAGAAAACAGTTGAAGTGCTTCATAACCACTTCAGTATTTTTTTTCCAACACGTGAAATTCATCACTTTTTGCTGTGAACCGTGAACTTTCGATGCCTTGCTTAACTCACTTTCTATCCATTCTGTGGAACTTGTAAAGTTGACATTTAAGCTGTAACAGATTCTATCAGACTGAGACTGAGAATAGATCCCTTTTTTACATGCCTTTGAACACGCTGCACTTAGTGGGAAAAGCAGAGGTCAAAGAGCACCAACAAAAGGAAGCTGAGTGTACTTTGAATGTGACACACCTGGCAACAGTGTGACAGACCCCTAGATGAGTGTGATTAACCCCACGGCCCACCACCTTTGTTTTCTTTTGGTCGCATCTGCTCCAGTGAGGCAGTGCAGGCTGCAGGAGTTAATGTACCGGTGAAGAAAGCAAGCCAGCTGCAATATTTGAAGATCCAAGAGGGGGGTATGTGACTTCCATAAAGCTAAGACCCCGTGAGGAAGATGGCATAAGATGGATCTGCCTGTTTTGGATCACCTTTGCCTGAGCTGACTCAAAAAGACAGCATGACATTTGTGCTAGCATTCCGACCACTGGGGCTGCAGCTTGTAAATAAGATATTAACTTCTGTGTTTACTAAGGAGCAGTGTTTTTATTTTTTTCCCTTTCGTTGCAATGTGTTTTTTCCATAGCACTTCTGTAGCATACAGCTCTCTCTGACCGATGGGAGGGGGCGGTGAGGCAAAGAGTAATAAAGCTTGTCAGTTCTTTTCTAGGGATAAAAATAAATATTAAATCTTCCATTTTCATTTTTCACCGGCTCCTCTGCCTCTCTACCAACTTGAGAGGATGAAAAAAAGTTACTGTCTAGAATATTTGTGCCACGGAAATCAATCAATTAGCTATATGCATTGAGATAAGTCGCCTTCCCATTATGTGGAGGGAAGCTGCACACTGATACTGCAGAGTGCACTTACTCGTGCACACAATGAGGTCAGCACGTGACCCCCCTCCAGTGCTAGGGACGAACACATCCCTTCTGCAGAGCTCTGGGCAGAGCGTTAAGGACCATCTGACTGAATCCTTAACATGTTGCTGTCTGTGTCTGAAAACACAGAGTGCCGTGCGTTACTAAAAATACTTCTACACATGCAAGACCCTCTAGAGGATTGGATAGTGGGGAAGTGCCTCACCGGTGTGTGTGTGTGTGTGTGTGTGTGTGTGTGTGTGTGTGTGTGTGTGTGCGCGCGCACATGTCCATTTATG
>VUQH01021565.1:1281-12843 GCA_015106775.1 Etroplus canarensis | reverse complement strand
TTTGTGTTTTGGGGTGTGGGGGGGGGGTGGGGGTGGGGGGGGGGGGGGGGGGGGGGGGGTTCCCTTGGCTTCCTGCATAGAAACAAAAAAGACCTAATGAGACGGAAAAAATTGAATGAACTTTTATTTGCACAAGGCTTTTCTTTCAGCGAGCAGTCCCAATGTGCCTAAATAGAACTTCTGCCAAGAACAGTATTTCAAGGCAAACTAGAATCACCCTTGGAATACGGCCTTATTCACGAACAGCATGACCCACTGCAAACTCCCATCCCCTGCAGGGTGTGCATGTAGATATCAATTCCCTAGTTTCACTTTTCCTCTTTAGGTTAAGGCTGCTATTTTCCCATGCAATTTTTTCTTTTGCTATGACTTTGCAAGTAAGGCACAATCCTTAAACCTATTCTGCAGAACTATTTGAAACTCAGCAACCTGAGGGGTATGAGTCTACAGGCTGTAAGACGGAAGGTATTTTAAGGGTTTTGCTGCGGTATTAAACAGCCTCTGTATCGAGTTTCTCATTCCAACATTTGTTCCTCTTTAGCTTCTATTTTCAGTTTCATAATGCTGACAAAGAAGGTACAGAGTGCCAGGAACAATTGCAAGCCCCTTCATCCATCTGAAATAAATATTTACGATGCTTGTGCTCTATGTGAACAGAGCATACGGCGAAAGTGGGGCAACGAATCTGACTCTGATGAAGGCACGCAAAAGCACTGTTCATTCTCACTCTTCATCAGTGAGTCTGTGAGCTATGTGGGTGCAGGGTCAGTGAGTGGGTGTTCTTGCGGCCACTTATATCTGCATAACTTATAATCACATAAACGTTATAACTCATATGCTTGATACGTAGGTGGGTGAACGGGGAACTCTTGACCCCCAAGCCTTCTGTTTCTCTGGCCTAACATGACATTTGGCATCTTCATGGCTCAACGGACAATTGCTGTGAACTACAAAATGGCCCTGCGTGATTCCCTTACTGGTATCAAAGCTCCTTCCAGATTTCTAACTGGTAAATTCTACTTCCAACTCCATAGCCAGGCGAAGCGTGTGCTGCCAGAATTAAAGCCCCCATGTGGAGACCCCTGGCAAAGTTGTTCAGCTGCAAGAGTTAAAGTGAGAAAGATGGAAAAGAGATGCAGAAGGGGTTGGGGGGGAGTACAACAGGAATTGTGTATGCAACTATTCTGCATTAGAAATGAATACCTTCAGGAAAAACATTAAAAAGTAATCTTGACAAAATGTCAGTGCCTGCTGCTGGTCAGATTTGAGTCACCTATGACCTAAATCCTCCTCTAAACTTCACAAAGAGATTATTTTTCCTCTGTTGTCTTTTTTTTGGTCAAAACTGAACCATGATAGTCTTCTTCCAACCTTGTGATATTATTTATTTATCGAAAAAGGAAGTGAATATTTAACAAAAACTGGAAATGGCTGCCTTTCTGTGTGGATTTCACATGTTCTCCCCTTGCCTGTGTAGGTTTCTTCAAGCGCTCCGGCTTCCTCCCACAGTCCAAAGACATGGTTGTTTGGTTAATGGGTGAATCTAAATTGGCTATGGGTGTGTTAGTGCTGTAATGGGCTGGTAAATGGTCCAGGGTACACAGAAGGCTCACCCAGCTGCTGTTCAGATGCTTTGTTTGCGAAGGGCAGCAACACTCTAAAAAAATGATTCATGGGGTCAGTAAGTAAAACTTAATCAAGAGCTTTTTTAACATAAAAAGTTCAGTTTGTTACCTGCACATATTTTAGTCAGTTGATAATTCATTCAGCGGCTGTAAAGCTGGTGGACTTTTAGCCTGCGAGTGCGTTCAAAGTAGGCTTTTTCATCTTCTGCTTACATTGGCAGCCAAAGATGACACCTGGTACTGAACTGCAGCAGCATTAGCTGTCAAACTATAAAGATGCTCTTTTAATACTGGCACTATGTTGATGTAGATTTAGTCAGCAACCGTTATATAGGCGGGCTGCTTGACATTCATGACCAAGCCCATATTACAAATGTCAGCTCCCACAGATATTTTCATTTAAAATTTAAGAGCCAATTTTCTACATTATTATCATATTATTATTACAAATTCTGCCTTTTTATCTGGCCTTATTTTGATTGATTAACAAAGAATTCAGAAAGATGACCACAGTTAACCTGGAGGTAACGTTCATGGCAAAGCTGGACCAGTATACCCTGAAAATAATGTCCCCAAGACAAGGAGCTTAAGAAGATTTAGAGTATAAGAAACACGCTGTCAGAGGTATGAATGAATATCACAGTTTATTTCAAATAGGAAATCCACTTCTGTGATGTGATGTCGGTCCAAAGGTAAAGCCATTAAAAAATAAACTGGGGTATTAAAAATGTGAGGAATAAGGCTGTGCAAATATTCAAGGGGAAATGTTGCACTGTTACGCTTGTAAAGTTTTGTTGTACAACTTAGAGCAGCTGTACTGTTGCCAGCAGGCAGTTGGACACCTTCCTAAAGACAACTTTACACATGGTGTATAGTGTGTTGAACAGGCACAGAGTGAAGCACTGGATTCATTTTAGCAGATTAGTCCTCCAGTGTAGTGGTTTACACCTTCACCTTCCAAATGAAAGGTCCCTGGTTCGATTCCAGGTGGAGACACAAGCCCCTCTCACCACGAAGGGTTGCGTCAAATTACCAATGTGGATTAATCCCCTGTGGCGACCTCTTGGGGAGAATACAAGGGAGCAGCTGAAGGTCGTCCAAAATGTTACTAATGTTGTTTTTACCTAAGTGAACATTGGTTTTGCAATAAACAGTAATCATAAAAGTGGAATTGCTATGTGTAATTTGTTGTGATTGAAGTGACACAAGTCACTGATAAAGAATTAGGTAACAATTTGCATTTCTGAATAAAATTGAGTAAAATAAAGAAGTTTAAATTTACATAATTTGACGACTTAATATCATCAAAACTTTTTCATTAAAACTAAGTAGTTTCACCTTAATTAAGCTTCTAGAGGACAAAGTAAATCCTGTTGATTGTAGTAAAGCAATTGAGTTAGTTCAACTATGAAAGTCTCATGTGATTTACTCAGTAGTGGCTGAGTTTGAATTACATAAATATATCTATGATTGATGGATCAGGTGTTCTGAAAGACCTGGACATCCCCTGAGTCAACGCCTTGCAAATGGGTTTATTATATGCACTCGACCTCAATAACTCAAAACAACTGCAAAACACTTTTGAGGTGTTTCAAAGATATTCCTGGAGCTGGATGGTCTAAAAGCCAGTCCAAAGGTATTAAAAGGCATTAAAAATAAACAGGAAAACGAAAAATGTGAAGAATAAGGCTGTCCTCAAATTCAAGGAGAAATGTTGCAATATTACACTTGTAAAGTTTTGTTGTGCAACTTAGAGCAGCGGTACTGTCGCCAGTAGGCAGGTGGACACCTCACTAATGACAACTTTGCATGTGGTGTATATTGTTTCTTTGACTTGTGAATCATACAAAGCTGGTCTTTTAGAGTCCAAGAACAGAAATATGAAGCTGGAAATGAGCATAGCAGGTCCTCTTTATTTATATTATTGGATGTTAAACTTTATTTTTGACTTACGGTTTAAAACCTACAGTTATCTTTTTTAATGCTGTTTTTCATAACAAAAGTTCAACTGCAAGATATCCCAACATATATCTTAATTGCAACTTAAAACCCATTTTCTATTTATTCTCATAAAAATGTCTGCTTATACTATAGGTTGATGTTAAAAAAAACCCAGTAAGGCTGACTTAAATGCTTTAAAATATCATCCTGAACCACCGGACAGTCTCAAAGATACAAAGGGTGACAGAGGTCAGTTACGTACAGCAGCATCGTCTCATTTGGGAGACCTGCTTTACAGCCAGTCAGTTCCAAAAAATAACTCACTCGGGATGTTACAACAGCCCTGTGTGCATTTTCTGTGATGCAGAGCTTGAGTAAGGATGTGCACACTCTGTATTTATGACTATGAGTCCATTTGGTCAATGTCCATATAATCTGGTTCTAATAAACGTCAGGAAAATGATACAATAATAGATGGTTCCCTCTTATTGTCATATGCTGTACTGTATGTGTAATATAGCGAACTTCAGTTGCTGGAGTAAATATAGTTTAAGCACTACACAGCTTACAGCGTTGCTTTCATGCATACAAGTCAAGAGTTTAAACAAGTGCAGTGCTGATAGAGCCTTAGTCCGTTACAACTCGAGATAAAGGGATAAATACGACGCCTTTCCTCTCTCTGGGGTGGGGCTAGTGGCGAGATTACTCACCTATCCACCCACCTATTTTTCACACACACTCAACACCAAATCCGCTAATAGTGAAGTATCCTGCAATGCCAGCTTAAAATGAGACAGAACATACAGGAAGGAGGCGGAGAGCGTTTGGTGCACCTGACTCTCTGAAAACAATGCAACACGAGTGAAATTCAGCCAGGCTTAAAACTGGGGAATCAATAACAGACTGCATTAGTTGCTTTGGCATAGACCCCGCTAACAAAATGGAAGGATCAATGCCAAACTGCAGGCCATCTACATGTTTATCTTCATTTCACTCAAAACAAAGTTGAACCCTGTGTAGTAAAATAAATGGGGCAATATGAAGAATTTCTACCACTTGCTAAGGCAGACCTCAGTCTTTTCAGTAACAGAAATCACGCCACACCTGTGATGCCATGAGGAAAAGTAAGAGATATGTGAAAAGATAAGCAACATAAATTCTTTTCAATTGAGCAATAAGTTGTGAAGTTGATCATATCAGGGAGCAGTGCAAAAATAAATGAATGACACTGAGAGAAATATGAGGTGACCTGTTATCAGTCATATTTTGACAGTCAGCCAGCACAGGACGAAGGCACTAAGGAGCTTTACACCAAGATGCAGCACATTGGGAGCTTAACTATATGTCAGCGAGAATAAATAAACCGTGTTTGTATTTTCTGTGCAGCCCCCCCCCCCCCTATACCACCATCACCACCACCACCATTGCTGTTGCCCTCCCCCCCTTCACCCACTCCCATTTACAACCACGCTGTTGCTTTGAAGCACAGTCAGCTCCCTGAGAGATATCAGTGCGGAATATTAAATGAGCGAACACCATCACTCATTAAAAAGGGAAACATTTCATGAAACAAACCCCCTTTTGTATCAAGTGCTAACCAAGCCGACTCTCAGCACGAAGCATTCTCAAAGGCAGCGCGAGGAAACAGGAGAGAGAGAAAAGGAAAGAAGAAAGTGGTGGAGGGGGATGGGGTACGCTCAAGTTTGTAGAAAGTAAAAAGAGAAAAATGTAAAGTTCTGGCAGGAGATCAGCTCTGAGCCTCCTGAAAGCCTGAGTGTTGTGTCACAGTGATGGAAATTCTTGGCTACTTTACGAACGCATAAAGACTGAAACCACAGCTAAATTTTAGTAATACTCCGCATTTTCCTTCAAAATGTGTTCTGCAAGCCAATATTCCGTTTCAGCATGACCCCTGGAGTTATTTATCAGCGGATGGCATGTGCAGTAGGTGAGCTGGAAGGCTTGTAATGGGATTGACAGATATGGGTTTTCAAGGCAGTATGGATGTTTTTAGTCAGAAGTTGGAGGCACATTGCGGAGACATTCAGTGTCTTAAAAGCTGACCTGTTTGAGGTCAACATTTTCATCCCAATTTGCTTTCAGCAGGATGGAAAGCCCACCTATTCAACCATTAGTGTGTCAAAAGCACAAGAAATCTCTAGTGATGCCAAGAAAAAACAAATTTTATCCACTAAATTTAACAGAGGCGGGAATCACCAGAGACCCCACCATTCGATATTATCATTTTGAGATAAGCTGAGTATTGTCATAACATATATTGCAATACATTGTGATTTATGACCTTTTTCAACCGCACTTTATGTCTCCAAAGGTAAACTTTGTCAATATCTATTTTATCTAAGAGGATAAAGTTCTCACTGTGTTTCTCTCACCTCAGTCATTTTTATTGCTGCAAAATGGGATTGTCAAGCAGGCAGAATGGCCAACACTGTCATTATCATATATGAAAAACTGAACTGTTTGTATTACAGTCTAGTCCAACTGAACTGAATACATACTGCTGCACATTACAAGTAATTTAAACAGTGCAACTTTTACAACAAAAGTTATTCAGCCCCTTTAGCAAATGAAGAATCTGAAAGCATGCATAGATTCAGACTACGTAGGAGGGCTGAAAAAGCAACTGATTTTATTATTCTAGTATTAAAAAGTTCCATTATTATTGGCAATTTACATAAGATATCGATATTTTGTGTCTCTGTATCAATAATAATATTGCCACATGTAAAATCACAATACTACGCTGGGTCAATTGTTCCCCTCACCCCTTATATAAACCTCTGAGGGTTTAATGCTTGATTTATGGTATTGCAGTCGCGTCCGTTTGCCTACATACAGCCAACGCCAAGGTGAATGCAGCCAAGGCAGACGTGCTGGCCTGCAGTCCTCCAAAAACAACAATCATGTGTAGCTCGACATGGACGACGCTGTGCGCAGGTCAAACGCTGATTGGTTGAAAAGTAGGCTGGACAAGAAGGGAGCAACAGCGGAGTTGCCAATATAGAGTGAGAATCTGAAAAATAAATAAAGATTTTTAAAAAAATAATGAAAATCATAGATAGTGGCTGCAGTGAAACTTTCATCGTTTTTAACACTCAGTTTTACATCAGCTCTTTGCATGTTATATCTTCAGTCTTTGCCATGGCTGGCTGAAGGACCAACAGCAGCATGCAAGTCCAGCTCACAGACCGGCTAAACGGCAACAACGTGAAGACAACAGCATGTGAAACTATGCGTAGGCTCGCCCAAGGATCAGCGCAGAACCGTATATCCACCATAAGTCATCATCACTGATGACTCCAACGTTAACTCCAAACCCTAATCCTAGGTTTTTGAGAAGCATAGGGTGAGAGTCTGGATCGTCACTGACGGTCACTTATGTTTTAACTACCAGTGCTGTGTTTGAAAAACGCATTAAACTGAAGACAAACAGAAGATTACAGTGTTCGCTGCTTCTCTGGTGACATTTTCAAATTGAGGGAAGAAGAACATCAGAATGCCATTTTTTTTTCCAGGGAGGAACTTGTATCTAATATTTAATTTATAGCCTCTACTTGTCTGTCAGCCAACTGATATGTGGGTTTGACCCAAGACAGTAAGAGGCAGAGCTGCAGGCCAGCTCTTGTCAACAGAGTGCACAAGTCAGCACAAAATTCAACTGAGTGGAACAGCAGAAGACATGGCAACAGTACCAACTAGTCCATCAAGTTTTAAAATGAGTCCACCTGGTATAATTTATAAGGAAGGCTTGTGAGTGCAGTACGAAAGTATTCTGCTGACAGAGCTGGACAACACGAGCACACAATCAACAAAACTTCAAAAAGTGGTCAGGTCAATTGGCTATCGGAAGATGAAGTGCATGTTTTCAGTGACACGGTTTGCTCATTTACCTGGAGCACTGGTATCAGGTCAAAATTTGGCTACTCCCCAGTGCCCAGTTTGCCCTTTATCTCCAGATTCAGCAGGGTGTTCACTGACTGGTTTCCAGTCTCTGGAAACTCTGCTCTCTAATGGAGGCACACATCAGCCCAGCTGCGTCTTGTAAATTGACTTGTTCAGGCAGTCACACTGAGGGGGGCTGCACTGATCAGATCTGCTTTATTTAAAAGTATACAGCCTTAGTGAAAAGACCGGGAATTATCCACACTCTCAATCCCTGATCAGCCCATGACTAAATGCCTCAGTTGTAAACCCAGTTACAATGAGCAACGAATGGTATTCCCATATGGCATGTGCCTTTAAACCACTGAAGCAGAAAATACAAGAAGTCTGCAAAAAAAAAAAACAATAAAATGATGCATTAAAAGGCTGAACTCTCATCACAGCAGTTTGGAAAAACAGAAAATTTAATGTAGTTCCTACAGAGGAATAAATATAATTTATAAATATAACTTTAACCAAAACGACTGATTACATTTAGTAACTATAGTAACAGACCACTAAGGGAAAATGGTGCAGAGAAGTTCCACAAGCTACTGGCAAGCTTGTAGAAAACAGTGCAGGCTGTCAGAATCCTTCCAACATGTGAGATTATTTACTTTTTCATCTGTGAAGATTTACATCAACTCAGGAACCATAATAAGCTCATCCTAAGATGCTGGAACAGCTATCTGACAAATTGAAAGGAAAATATGGAACAAGTATAGTTCTCAAGAGCAGAACAAGAATTTAACCATTTAATCCCTCGACAAGGATCGGCTAAATAGAAAGAAAACGACTCGACAGATTAATGCCAAATCAGAAAAGCTCAGGGCTAGATTTGATCCCTTCTATTGATTTCCTTTTCCCTTACTTTGCTGATACTGCGATCTGACTTGAAACAGAGAAGAATTTCAATGATTTAAAGCATAAAATTGCAGCTGCAGTTTGCTGATAAATGTGTTTTCCATCCTGTTCCAATATGGTGACTGTCTGGTGTGAAGACAGCAAAGGAGGCAGAGAGGATACCTGACAGACACTATATACCAAAATAAAGACCAAATGAAACACTGTATATAATATTGACCTGCGTGTTCTTACAAAGCGAGCCATGTGGTAACTGTAAACTGCTGGAGTCTGGGACAAACACTGCTTGTGATATTTGACTTAACTTCTCTAGCTCCTAAAATAGCTTCATTCGGTGGCTGGAGGGCATATCCAAAACCACTTCTTTATCACAGGCACATACACAAGAGCTGTAAGGTCGAGGCCTTGAGACATTCTTTCCATATCATGACCAAAATTCTGTATGTTCACTAGTGAATCCAAACAATCGGAGAGATGAACTTATTTTAACATTCATTCAGTCTTTAATAGTATTTGTGCAGTCATCCGTATGCAGGGAACACTCCATTTTGTCATAACCTTTCCATTATTTAGGTTCAGTGCTTATCGTCATGTTTTATTCATCAATTTTGTGACACACGGTCTTAGTTCGGAGACCACAGGGGCTGGAAATGTGCATCACAAACTAAGAAAGAAAAGAGAAAATGTGCCTCTTGTCCTCGACTGAGCTGTATAGAACACCATTTTTTTTTAAAAAAGCAAAGAAATATCACTTGTTTGAGAACAGCTCCTGAAATTAATGAAGAACCACTCTATTTCCACAACGATAGCAGACAGAAAAAAGTATCTAGCCTTTACAGAGACATTTCACGCAGTGTTTTTAGAAGGATTTGCTAAGGAGATGACAGCAGAACCACAATGAGCTAAACACTCAGCGAGATGAAGTTTGAGTGGCCAAGTGCCTCCATTAGTTCCTCCGGCAAAAGCAAAGCTTAATCTCCTGTCAGCTCCCCTCAAGCTAGTCTCCCAGGACTCGGAGTGCTTGCGCCCATCCATCACCTCAGCGGGGACCAACGGGAGACTCCCCAAAGGAGTGAGGATCAAAGCAATTTGCATTCACTCTGCAACCATCAAGGCCCAACAATTCCACAGTGACACTCTCCATTTCATTATATCACAACTGTCATCCAAATGAAATGCAAAATGCCATGGAGTAGCAATTACAGTTTTCTTCAAAAGAGCATTTTTTAACTTTTAACAAAGTTAAAATGCTAATTGCAATGTTCCAAAGGCCAGCAGTGTGCCTTCCATGTCATAAGAGGAAACATTTTCAACACTCAACATCAAGTAACTACTTCAGAACTATTTATGAATTTTCCAGGAATTTTCCCCCGACCCCCTGACTCCTCAATCAATCAATCAATCCCACTGAAGTGCATGACATTTCCAAACAAAAGTAGACTTCGGGTGAGTCAAATACAAGCTGCTGCAGCACAGCACGTGACCATTTGCCACAAGTCAGAGTGAAGTGTGGGGTGTCAGGCTTTTGATGTCAAGACTGCACATAGAAATCAGGTAGTTAGCTGTGCAAGTAATCCGTGATGGATGAAACAAGAACGTTGTGTATGAAAAACAAAAAAACTGGCAACACTGAGTGCTATTCACATCTTTCAAGAGACATTACATTAGAATCAAATCAACAAATAAACAGTTAAAGGTCAGAGACACAAGACAACGCAGCTGTGTTGTGATATCACAAGAGTAGCTTACAACTGATCGTTGAAAAGAAATGCGTGTGAGAGAGCTGCACACCAGGGGTCTGCAGAAGAATGATTTCAGCTTGCATGCTGCCAAGTTATTACAAAGATTATAATTCACAGCCACATAATTTCCAATCCTGAATAATGGTACATTCAAAGTTGATGCTCGTCCACCATTCATAGTTCATTTCCCAAATGATAAATCCAACTAAGATGAGGAATTAGAGCTGGGAAATCTCCTTATCCCACCGCTCAGAGTGATATCTATATGGGTTCCTACTGCACCAGGGCCAAAAGAATTGAGCCAAGCCATAAACAACCACCTGGTTGCTAACTCCATTCACACTCAATTAAATATCAGTCTGGAAAGCAGGAGAGACTAAGTGCTAATATACGAACACAGGAGCAGAGCTGCTGTTATTATTCACAGAGCCATGATTCTCAATGTTCCTTTTATTTGATAATCTATTTGCTGAGCGGTTTAGAATATTTCTGCATTTATGAATTTGGCACTGTTTGGTTTTCCACAAATGGTTATTACCATGACAAGCACAAATGGTTTTCCCTTGAGGATAACTGCAACAGGGTTTGCTGTGACTTGCATCTGTTAGGGCCTTTCCCACTTGTTTGTGCTTCAGGAATGAAGGAAGAGTCAGGAACACGTTGTTTATCAATTAGACCGTCAAAGGCGGCAGGCATTTATGGCAATGCCCTTTAACCTCAGGGTGAAAGAGCAAATCCTTGTTTTTACATGTCAAAAGAAATGACTCCAAACAGCTGCCGAAATACCAACTTTCAAAGCTGTTCTCTTCATGAAGATGTCGAAACACATTAATAATGCATTCACCCTGGTTTCAAGTAAATTACAGCAATAAAAAAGAAATAAGAGCCAAGTGTTTTCGTGCAATTTCTAATCATGCTTAGAAAACCTTTCCTGCGTTCCTCAAATAAGACATTTTCAGGATGGTTTAGTTGCCCTTTTTGAGACATTTTTCCACTCCCTCCATTGAGCAGCTTCAAAAGATTTCAACTGTGAATCCCAAGGGAACCAGTTAATCCTGATCTTCTCCACAAGCAAAGGGATCATCTCAATATAAATCAGACAGGGCTTTTGATCAAAGTATTCAATCAGACTTAAACACATGAAGCCACATGGAGCCTCACCGCGAACAAGGTCAACATCTCGCTTGCTCTCAAGCTCAAAGGAGCTGAAGGAAACAGGATGTGCCAAAGCATTTCTCCAGTGAAGACTTATTAAGGGCTATTAGACTCAAAACGGATCACCAACACATTACACCGAGTAAACACGTACAACTTGCTGCCTCGCACGGAAAATTAGGACATTAGTGTCCACTTCAACCTGATGTGACCTTTTTAGACCACACTTGACCTTCTTCCATTTCTTACTCAAAATGGGGGGGGGGGGGGGGGGGGGGGGGGAAGGGTTTTTC
>VUQH01021561.1:1268-20982 GCA_015106775.1 Etroplus canarensis | reverse complement strand
CTCCCATATCTTCATGGTATGGCTCATCAACTTGATCCCTCTGTAGTTACTGCAGCTCTGCACATCACCCTTATTCTTGAAGATTGGCACCAGTGCACTTCTTCTCCATTCCTCAGGCATTCTCTCATTCTCCAAGATTGTATTAAACAATCTGGTTAAAAAGTCCACTGCCCTCTCTCCTAGACATCTCCATACCTCCACAGGTATGTCATCTGCCTTTCCACTCTTCCGCCTCTTCATTGCTGCCCTCATTTCCTCCTTACTAATACTCTGCACTTCCTGATTCACCGTCTTTCCTCCAGCTGTCCTCCTCGGTCTCACGCACACTTTCCTCATTCCTGAGATCAGTCATGTTATGCACACAAAAATTGTTCATGTATCCTGGGGACTGGTATCCCTTTGATTTTCATGTTTCACCAAACTTTTAAGAGTTTGTGTCTATGTGGTCTCTAAATGTCAGGTTGTGTACAGTGGAGGACTGTAGTCATCGATATTCACAGCAGTAAGCAGAGGCTTGGTGGAAAAATGTCTTTCTTGCCATTCGTCTCTTTGATTTAACTGCATTTATATTTGTTTTCATCATTTATCCGTATTGATCAACACTGCAGTGAAGTCAAAGACAGTTTACTAAAAATCTCAAACCAGTATCTTCTAAACACTCATATTTTCATCAGTCTGTTTTCACCTGCTCTAAATCAATATTTTATATTGACACTGGGTCAAATCATGACTTTCAGGACAAAAGCTGTCATTTCTGAAGATGCATACACAAACTTTACAAGAAAAAAGAAATAATTTGAGCTGTACATGCTGAGAATGATGAATGGAATGAATAGGTACTTTTGCCTGCTCCATTTTTCCCCAAGTGGTTACCACAGCAGATGATGACACACAGGTGATTTGGCAAAGATTTTATGCCAGATGCCCGTCACATACTGTGATGCCTTCCCATTTTTCCAGGCTTGGGTCGGGCACTATGAGTACACCAAGTCAGGAACCTTTCACATGTCAGCTTTCACACAGTCCCATTCATTCAAACGAGGAATGTTCAGCTCATCGTCTGATTCAAGCAAGATGTTTTAGCTCCCCGAGGAAAGCGCTTCGGCAAATAGAAACTGACTTTTGTGAGCTCCACTTCATCAGTTTGCCTCCAGAGAGGTCCAAAAAACAACCTCTAACCCATATCTAATAAATCATAATAATAAAGAACAAAGAGATAAGTGATTACCCATTCCTGAATGGGAATTTGCAACTTCCCAAATCCAGCTGCAAATTTTGGAGCACAAATCCTATCCAGAATGAGAGTGGACAATATAAACGTCCACTGGTCGTATATGGTCTCTTAATTATCCAAGTGAAGTCGAGTGTTGGATGGAGTGGCATAAAGTGCACTGGACTCTGTGGGGTGACCGATCATGCTTCTCTCTCTGGCAGTCTGATGAATGAGTCCGGGTTTGGTAAATCCCAGGAGAACTGTACAGTTTGGTGCTGTGGGGTTGTTTTTCTGGGGTTGGCGTGGCCCCCTGAGTTCCAACGAAGGGAAATCTTAAAGCTTCAGCTTACCAGGACATTTTGGACAATTCTGTGCTTGACGGCACCGGATATATGTTTGAATTTTTAATACACGTACACTGAATACATACTTTTGATTTACAAACCTCTGTTTAAATAAACAACTGTGCACAAACACAAATTATTATTTACTAAGTTTATAATAAAAAATGTATGGATGAACATGGAAATAACTGTCAAGGTTTGTGGTAAATCACTGGCAGATGAAGATTATATTAGATTCAGAATTTGGATTGGAAGGGTAAATGTAGATTGCAATACAGTCACATTTTGAGGTTAATAGATTAACACAAAATGGGGAGGGGAATCTGAGACCCTCTCAGAAGGTATAAAGGTAGGACAGTTCAGATGCCAGTAACCCGGGCTTCTACGGTGCGTTTTTGAGTTCCTGAATTTTACTAAGAACACTTTGAGAGTTGATTGGAGTTGATTTCAGGCATCAAAAGGCCCTCTGGGCTCTTTTCTTGTACATTTTTGAGATGATATCATAAAGTGAGCTCCATAAAGGATGGTTGGATTAGGCTCGTGTGGAAGAACTTGCCTGGGCCACACAGAGCCCTGACCTCAACCCCATCCAATACCTTTGGAATGCCCCCTCATCCAACATCAGCATCTGACCTCATAAATGGTCTTATACAAATGGATAAAACGGTGATGGCTAACCAAGAAGAAGGCCGTAGTGATAGATGTAGCAATCCCAAGTGATGGAAACATCAGGAAGAAGGAACTTCAGAAGCTTAAGAAATAACAAGGGCTGAGAGAAGAACTAGAAAAGATGTGGAAGGTGAAGGCAGCTGTGGTCCCTGCGGTAATTTGGAGCAGTGACGCCCCCAGCTGGGAGAGTGGCTCCAGCAGATTCCAGGAACAACATCTGAGGTCTCTGTCCAGCTAAGATACTGAGCAGAACCTCAAGCTCCCAGACCTCTGGTAGAGGACCTGAGCTTGAAGGACAAAAGACCGCCCATAGGGCGAGTGGGGATTATATGTGTGTGTGTGTGTGTGTGTGTGTGTGTGTGTGTGTACTGGGTGTATTGGACGTACTGGGTTTCAGTTTATCCTCTGTCCAAATTGAGCTGTTTTAATTCATCCCCCTTTAACTAAGTTTCTTCTGATTGGCTGCACTTTATACATTAAACTCTTGAACAGAGGGTGGGTGGGGCTTGTGCTCACAGACAGAACTATGTGTCTGAGGTGACCAATTAAGGATATCCACTGTCTGTGACATCATACAGATCCAAAACTAGAAAACACTGCCTGAATTTCTATACAGTCTGCTTTGGAACACTCTGAAGCTTGAGCTTTCGGCTCCATGGGATTATTGAACATACACTGACTTCCTTATTGGAAACTTTCTAAACATCCAGCTCTGGAATAGTGTATATACACAGTATACATGACAAAATATAAGCAAACACAAAGTATGTCCTTAATATTTAGTATATTGCTCTGTTTTTTTTTTTCACAGAAGAACTTCTACAAACAAACTGAGGCAAAAGAAAAGATGATGGACAGGAGCAGAGAGCAGAGTGACAGTTAACAAGTCCTCTGATTCGGACAGTCTTTAACACCTGTGGTTGTTGTCCGGGTTGGCAGGCTGGCAGGTTGTGGGACGGCTTCGGGGCTTAAAGCAGTGATGCTGTTTTTAGGTCAGTCAGTTTTCTCTCCTTTAAATGTGGAAGGAAGAGCTGGGCGGTTAGGATGAGAAAAAGCGAGGAAGGAAAGTTCCCCAAAAAGGAGCTGCTTTAAATAAAACCACAGCGTGAAGCTCCGTTCTGCATGAAACGTGAAGCAGAAGTCGTCAGGTGAACCAGCACTGAGTGAGTCTGATTTCTGTCCAAGCTTCTGTTGGGTTTGCAATAAAACACTGTCATCCAAACTGTTGACTCAGTGTCTTTTTTTAATAGGTGTGGACATTAGTTTTTACAGCAGGAGACCCTCTGCCAAGGCCAAATGGTGTCTTCCTGATCACATCGTGCCAGACGGCCATTATAAAACACTTGAAATCAGAAGTGACTTGAGGTTCTTCCTCTGTTAACATCGCAGCAGTGCTGCAGACTCTCATTTAAAGGGGATTAAAGACAAATTTATGCTGAGATAGCTGCTGTTGTTTTTGACTACTTCTTCTTCTTCTCTTCTAACCAATCACAGCAGGGGAGAGTGAGACAGATTTTTTTCTTCACACATTTCTACTTGTCAAGTGAAGTGTAATGAAATGCCCTGAACTCGGATATTAAATCTGACCCTGTGTGAACTTGACCTTTGACCTCACTGTCTCATAAATGTTATCACATCTTCTGCCCACCATAGGTATTAACCACACAAAGTTTGGTAAAGAGCCAGCAAACATGTCACCTCCTGTATTGGTGGCAAGATTTGTAAGGGACGGACAACCCGAAAACGCCTCGAGGTATTATAATAATAATAATAATAATAACATTAATTATGAGCATCGCACGTGTGCAGCTGTGGCTCAAGAGGTAGCACAAGTTGTCTTATAACCAGAAAGTTGGAGGTTTAATCCCGGGCTGCACCAGTCTACATGCTGAAGTGTCCTTGAGCAAGAGACTGCACCCCAAAATGCTCCTGATGCATCCATCACTTTAAAGGCACAGAATAAAGTGCTGTGTGAATGCGTGAATGGGGCTTTGAGTGCTCAGTGATAGTCAAAAGCACAATATAAGTACCGATCCATTTAGAAGGCTTATGCTGTTTTTGACGTACTCATAACTGCCAAAGTTTGGAACTTTGTATCCTACTCACCCTCACCGGTCATCATCTTACACTACGCTCCCACAGCAGGCAATTCCGATTTTTTGCTGAGATCAGGTCATTCTCAGTGGGCGTTCACGTAATTTAAATCCGACCGCCATCAGACTCCAGGGTGAACAGTCTCCAGCCCTGAAGTGAAGCGAATGCGCAGAAGAAAGCGTGACGTCACAAGCAGCACGCTGTGTTTATGGAAGTAAATATGGATGCTACACACGTCAGTGTGTGGGTAAAACTTCACTTTCTTGCTGTCTGCCATGCTTGTTGGTCCATTGTTGACACTTGACCTTGACGCGTCTCGGAGCAGAATGGTGACGTCTCACTTCAATGACAGAAAAGTCGGATGAAATGCGACATGACGTGATCGTTCAGATTGAGGTCACTTTGAAAAACATTGGATACGTATCGATTTAGGACCACATATGGAAGTGGCCTGAATCTGATTTTAAAAAATCAGATCTGTGCTGTTAGAAAAATCAGAGACAGACAAAAAAAAAAAAAAAAAAATTGGATTCCGGCCACTTTTGCCTGCATGGGAATGTAGCATTAAAAACGGCGAAAGAGTGAGATCACCAACCAGTTTTCAGCCAGTACAGGAGAACTAATGTGATGCCACCACAAGGTTGCTAAAAGCTAGCTAGATGTTTCTCAGGCACTGCTGGTAATGAGTTTCCAAGCAACTTTAGCAGCTAGTGTGAAACTCTAGTCAAAACATAGTTTGCAGTAAATGGTTAATTTTAGAAATCGGTGCACTACACAAGTAGGTATGTAATGTAAACAGTGATGCACTCAGAAGTGAAATAAAAGAAATATAAATAAATGAAGAATACTTCTCTTGAGAGGACTTAAGGTAGTGCTATGGAATTATATTAGCTACCAGCAGGTACTGATGGATACTTTACTTAGTAGCACTATGCACCTCAGCACTCAGCAACCCCGCTCTGTATATGTACATGATCAGCACTTGGTGGCTGAGTCGCTGTGGTTCCTAAATGCTTCCACTTTGCAATAATCCCACTGCTCAGAAGAACAGATCCATCTCCTCTTTTACAGAAGGCGTGCTCGGCACAATATACACTTGCAGTCCACAAAGGCCACAGTGTAACTCGTCCATGGATTGTTGCATCAGTGTTCTTAGCGTTAGTTTAATTTTAGTTACACATATTTGGCTTGTTTTTACTTTTGGGATTGTATAAAAATTGTTTTCTTGACCTCCACACTTTCTGCTGCTTCCTGTGATTGCAGCTTCTGTCAGACCTTCTTTTTCTCCATTCAGATCCTTTTCTATCACATTGTCTGCAGCTCTCACTCTGGGGAGCACGACGACTCATTGTGGCCTGTTAACACATGCGTAAAAATCTATGGATTTAGAGACAAATTACGTCAAGCCAAACTACTTTGACGATTGGCCTCTTTTATTGTGCTGGCAATAAAACCCAGAGATATGTTGGAGAGAGAGACAGAGAGAGATGGGTTACAGCCTGAGGACTGAATGGGTTTCATTCCTGCAGAAAGAAAGAACAGAGAGTTTAGATAAGTTATTTTACTGTGCATGAAAAAAATGAATGTTCCAAATGTCAGGCTGACATGAGTCAAAGAGGAAATTATTCTTGAAAAATAAGCTACAACCTAATTACATCTGTTCAGAAATTAAACTACTGAAGTCTGAACATTACTGTTTTAGAAGTGTAGGCTCAAGTACTAATTATCTACCCAGGAAAACAAACGAAGATGGAAGGAGTACTTTGAGGAGCTGATGAATGAGGAAAACGAGAGAGAGATAAGAACAGATGGAGGGTAGATAGTGAAGCTGTTAGTAAGTGAAGGCAGATATGAGGAGGACGAGGAGTGGAAAGGCAGTTGGTCCAGATGACATAACTGTGGAGGTATGGAGATGGCTAGGAGAGAGGGCAGTGGACTTTTAACCAGATTTTTCACATGATATTCTATGGAAAATGCCAATCAAGCTCCCTGGTGCCAGGCAGGGTCCACTAGAGGACATCAGGTCCTCAGACCACCCTCATGAAATCTGTTTCTGATTGTTTGGTCAGAGACTTCAGCACCAGTGACCTGCTGGAGGTCATTTTGTAGGACTCTGGCAGTGCTCATCCTGTTTCTCCTTGCACAAAGGAGCAGATACCGGTCCTGTTGATGGGTTAAGGACCTTCTACAGTCCTGTCCAGCTCTCCTAGAGTAACTGTCTGTCTCCTGGAATCACCTCCATGCTCTTGAGACTGTGCTGGGAGACACAGCAAACCTTCTGGCAATGTCACGTATTGATGTGTCATCCTGGAGGAGTTTGATTACCTGTCCAACCTCTGTAGGGTCCAGGCATGTCCTCATGCCACCAGTAGTGACACTGACCCTAGCCAAATGCAAAACTAGCAAAAAAATAGTCAGAAAAGATGAGGAGGGAAAAATGTCAGTGTCCTCCGCCCATAAAACCATTCCTGTTTTGGGGGTGGTCTCATTGTTGCCCCCTCTAGGTCACCTGTTGCTGATTTCATGAATGCCAAAGCAGCTGAAACTGATTAACAACCCCCTCTGATACTTACTGACCACATTAATATCACACAAGTTTAACTGAGTCGATGCTAAGCTCTGATTAAAAAGTGACCCTTTAATTTTTCTGACAGTGTATAATCACTCCAGGTCAGGTGGGGTCAACAGAATGACTGAAAAAGAAAAGGAGAAGGGCGGCACAATGGCCCAGTCAAAGCCCAGACCTCAACCCGACTGTAATGCTGTGGTGGGACCTTAAGAGAGCTCTGATGTAAACAATGAACTGAAGCAACACTGTAAAGAAGAGAATGATGCGGCATTGTAAGCAGCGCTGCAGAGTGTTCTGCTGGTGTATGAACAGCAGTGTAAAGGCTCAGATGATAAAATGCAGCTTCTGATAGGACTGTGCATTAAATGCTTTAATAGTGACTTATTTAGATACATGGCCACAGATAATTCAATTTATTTAAGCAAATCCGAGCCTCATACGAAACACACACAAACACGCATGCTGCCGTCTGCTGGATGAGTGGGATGACGGCGTCAATGTCTCAGCTGTATGTGGCCATAAAATTGGATGAATCTTTACGGCTGTGTCATCCCATCATATAATAGTCCTTCAAGCTCCATTTTTCTCCTCCGAGCTGAACCGCAGCTATTTCAATTTAGGCGATTCAGTCATTTCAATCCCCTCTCTGAGATGATTCAGCGGTGAGCGACCGTGCCCTCCCCTCACCTCTCTGAGCCGTTAACATTTGTGTTTACCCTCTGTGGCTTCATTTATTACAGCAGCTGGGACTAAAGGGACCATGTAATGTCAAATTAAAAACTTACAACTGAGACCTCATTTGGAACACATTTAGTCAGTCAGATCAGATTTTGGGGATGCTCACAGTGATAAATCAATTCAGTTCGAGCCGAGTTGTGATTCTCATTCCAGATTCTGCTTTGATGAACTGTTTTCTTCCCGGAGCTGTGATTCTATTCCAGCGATGATGCATATTCTGCAGAAGGAGATGGCTGCTTGACAGGAAGAGTCAAGCTGAAACGATGCACCAGCTGAGCTGTAATCAAGCGTAATGGAGCCACTGCTTTTCTGTACTGATGACATGCATTTATCAACAATGTGTAAAAGTGTCTTGCACAGAAAAATCCAGATTAAGAAATGGAAGCAGGCCACTAAACGTACACAGCAGAGAACCACGCACCTTCGACTGCTCCCTTGTATTCTCCCCGAGGGGGCGCCACAGTGGATTAACCCGCACTGGTAATTTGGCATTAATTTTACGTCAGATGCCCTTCCTGAAACAACTCTTCACGGTGAAGGGAGCTTGTGTAGAAACATACTAAGCTATATAATTATAGTTCAGATGATGATGGTGAAATGAGTGGCTGCATATTTTCAGAAGCATAAAACTACAGAAATACCCTGAGGAGGGTAAACAGACAATCTGAAAAAGACAAGGAACGAGACAAAAGTATTGGTGTTTGAGTCGGTCCCATTAAAGCCAGCAGCTAGCCATACAGTCTGCTTTTACAAATGTTACTGAAAGAATGGGTGGCGCTAAAGAGCTCACTGAATTCCAGCGTGGTACTGTAACAGGATGCCACCACTGCAACAAGTCAGCTGGTGACATTTCTTCCCTCCTAGATGTTCCACCATCAGCTGGAAGTGGGATTATTGCAAAGTGGAAGCATTTAGGAACCACAGCAACTCAGCCACCAAGTGTCAGACCACGGAAAGTTAAAGAGCGGGGTCACCGAGTGCTGAGGTGCATAGTGTGGAAAAGTGTCCAACACTCTGCAGCATAGTTCAAAACCTCCTCTGACATTAACATCAGCACAAAATAAAGACGCTGTTGGCATTGTAGGCTGCAACATATATCATCTCACATCATGTGGTGTCCTTTAAGATGTTGCTCTTCTAAGGTAACGAGAGTTGGTGATGATATATACACATACATACTTCATATACTTTTTATACTGGCCTATTTATTTCAAGGTTCTCTTTTTTTTCTCTCTTGCACTGGATGGAGACTGTATACAATTTCGTCGTACTTATGTATGATGACAATAAAGTTTCTGATCCTGATTTGGAAGGCAGAGAGCAGCCAGTGAGCTTCTCCGCAGAACAAAGCCTTTTTGTCTGCCACTGCACCGTGTTTACCACACGGTTACGTTGTACATTAAAATGCTCTGGATTGCAGAAAGGTAAAAAACCACCAGAAGCTTCTTCTTCAGGTTGATCCTCTTCATCAGGCTCAGAAAGTGTAGACGCCGCTGTGCCTTTGAAGTGGTTGCATTGGTGTTACCTGTCCAGGAGAGGTCTTCAGAGACATCAAGCCCCCTCAGAGACGCCATTAATCCACAGCGGTTTCTCTCCACTCGCTGCTTCCTCCTGGAATTCAGGATGAGCTCTTCCAGCTTAGACATGTTCAGTTCCATAATGTTTACTGAAAACCACTCCATTAGTCTCTGGATCTCATCTCTGAGTTTTGCCTCGTTTCCCTATGAAAAAAGATAAACTACCACAGTATCATCAGCAGGTTGGGTGGGCCGGGCCGGAGTTCAGTCATGGCTGTGTGTCAAGCATCGGCGGGAGTGGTGTAAAACACACCACCACTGGACTCTGGAGCAGTGGAAACATGTTCTGTGGAGTGGCCAATCATGTTTCTCTCACTGGCAGTTTGATGGACGAGTCTATGTTTGAAGAAAGCCAGGAGGAACGGTCCAGGTTTCTGAAGGAAGGATAATGCCATGGGGTTGAATTCTGGGGTTGACCTGGGCCTTTCGTTTCCAGTGAAGGGAAATCTTCATGTTTTGGTTTGCCAAAATATTTTGGACAATTCAATGCTTCCAAATCTGTGAGGACAGTTTAAAGAAGGCGCTCTTCTCTTCCAGCATGACTGTGACCTAGTGCACAGAGCAAGCTCCATAAAAGCATGATTGGATGAGTTTGGTATGTAAGAACTTCACTGGCCTACACAGAGCCTTGACCTCAACCCCATCCAACACCTCTGGGATGAACTAGAACAGAGATTGAGAGCCAGATTATTATTAATGCCTATGGATTTAGAATAGGATGTCATAAAAGTGTCTGAAGGTGCAATGTACAAGTGGCTCTGTACTTTCATCCACATGGTATAGCTCGAGGGCTGATGGGAAATAAGACACAGGTAGAAACAGGAAGTGATTACAGCTCAGACGACAAACAGAAGACACAGGAAAAGAGCGAACACTGAGACACACAAGCAAGGAAGTTCACTGTGCAAATGGGAACAAAAAGAAACTCGACAATGAACAATTGAGAAGGAGGATAAAGACAAAGAAACACATTTTCTTTCACTCTTTGCTTTTCTAGATATTCAATTAAAAAAATTCATTCTAAGCACTGACTTTAAAGAGGCTACTTAAAGCTGTGCATCAGCCCTGAAAGCTGCAGAGCCAGGCTTTCCAATACAAAAAAACCCCATTTTACTCCTCTTCTGTAGCAGTTTAAATTAAAGTGTGCCACTCAGATCAGAAAGCTCATGTCACAACAGGAAGTGAGGACACTGAACTCAGCGTTGGTTCAGCAGGTTTTTAGGAGTTCTGGAGGTGAATCATAAGCTGAAGCTACAAGCTGTTCACTTTCAGAGGGGAAGGAAACTTCCTTTGTCGCGACATCAAGGGAAACCTGTTGTGCTTCCTCGCCTGCAGTCTGCCTGTGTCTCGTCCCGGTCTCGACTGTTTTCCATCGGCCGGCGTTGGCTCGGCAACAGCCTCGGCCTGTGGCGTCGAGGTGGTGATCCGCCACGAAGAGGAGGGAGAGGACAGGATTTTGTGCACTCCTGGTAGTTTGTGCGGCGCAGACTGTTGACAAAGGCCCAGCACTCGCAGAGATTAATAGGATGATAATTTGCCATTAACAGCTTGAACTCGTGCACCAGCTGGTCTGGAGGAGCACCAAATAGCCGCAGTCTTGTCCTAAATCTCCGGCTGGGTGGCACACAACAAACTGTTGAGAGGATGGCGGCCAAGCGGCGCTTGACCAGGCGGCGTGCTGCTCACACGATTCCACCACAAACACACGCGCACTGCGTGTGTGTGTTGACATTCAGAACAGCTTTCCCTCTGCGCCTGCTTCCAGCATCGGCTGAATCACAGCGCGTTATTAATAGACTTGGATTTCATGTGAGCAGAACTGCTCTTTTGGAACGGGGTTTAAATGTTTGCGGGTTTTTCTTCTGATTTGGACGCACGAAATGTTGACGTGGTATCAGATCACAGAGCAGCCCTGAAAGCACTCATTTCATTGGTCTGATTTGTTGACGACTGCTCGATGCGGTTAGAACACTTTTTTTGAGAAAATGATTCACTTCAATAGTTCAACTTTGACATTTAACCAATACCAGACCTCACTGATGGAGCTGACCTTTGAGGGACTGGAGAAAACAGAACAATTCAAAATGGGCCAAGCTATTATGGGAGCGCAGCCCGACTCCTCAGGGCTACCCATAGACTGTACGCAAAAGATGGACAAGCCGCCGTGGCATCAGCTGTGTTTCTGGATGCTCTGTTTGAATTTAGTTTTTAGTTCTTTCACTGCCTAATGTTTTCTTTTTTTTAAGTCAGGAATCCTGCCGGATGTGGTGTGACGGTTACTGTGATGCGCACAAACCTTGTGGTCACATTTTGGGGTTTATTTTGCGCTCCTTAGTTGATCCTGTGTTCCTTTTGTGTGAGATTATTGTGAGAACATTGATTATGGACATTTGTATACAGGAGCAGTTTGAGACAAAGCTCCATCACGCACAGAAGAAACCAGATGTGAAGATGATCCAGAAACGCCGCCGTTTTCTCTGGACTGAGGTCAGTCGTGCTCCTGGGTTTTGTGTTGTAGGTTTTTATGAATGCAGATTATGGGTTCTGGGTTTCTTAGTCGTCATGCACAGTTTGTTTCATGTTTTAGCGTCCTCATGTCTAGTTTATTCGGTCCTCCTGAGTGCGGGTCTGGTCCTCATGTTTCCTTGTGTGTGTAGGTGATGTTCACTGTCAGTCCCTGTTTCTTGTGTGTAGTCTGAGTGTGTGTTCTTGCTCCTGAGTGTGTTTAGTTGTGTTAGTTCCTGTTGTATCTTCCATCTTGTTTCCTGTTTTACTTTTAAAACTGAATCATGTTTTGTGAATGATGTTCGGTTATGGTTGATTGTTGCCACGTGCGCTCCTTCCTGTTGCTTGTTAGTCTTGTGTGTTTCCCCCTGACTTTCCTTTACTTAGATCGTGTCGTCCGCCTGGTTTCTGCGTTTGTTTCACAAAAAGTGCCTTCAGTCTGTATTCTGGGTCCTCGCCACATCCTTCCACAACCCTGACATGGCCAGATGTTTAACGAGACACTGCTACACTGGAGACGGTAGCTTTGTAGTGGAAGAGTCCAGGCGCTGGACTGGCCTGCCTGCGGTCCAGACCTTTCTAGACCCAGGACTGTTGGGCAACTGGGATCCTATATCAGACAAGAATGGGACAACGTTCCTCTCCTAAGGGTCCAGCAGCTGGTCTCCTCAGTTCCCAGATGTTTATGGACGGTTGTTAAAGAAGAGAGGACGCTACACCGTGGGAAACATGGACCTGTCCAACTCTTTTGAGATGTTGTTGATGCCGTCAGTTCAAGGTAATCTAGTATTTTATATGAAATGGTAAAATGTCTCACTTTCAACATGTGATGTTTTCCATGTTCTTTTGTGAATAAAATATTGGGTTATGAGATTTGCAAATCACTGTTTTGCATGTTTGTATATCAGTATTGTATATTTTGTCCAGTGGGCAGTGATTTATTTTCAGCATTTGCGGGTCTTTGTTGAACGTGACTAGGCGGTGAGATAGAAATCCATCACATCATTCTGTGTTTCAGTTTTGGGACAGTCCAGCTCTGTGCAAGGAGACACTCTCTGAAAGCAGAAGGTATATTCTGGGGTCTTGAATTCTGCCTAGGTTAGAGTGTCCCCTGTGGTGTAGTGGTTTGTGCGTTCGCCTTACAAGTGAAATGTCCCTGGTTTAAGTCCAGGTGGGGACACTAACCCCTCCCACCATAGAGGGCGGCGTCAGGAAGGGCGTCTGGCATCCACCCCTTGGCGGAGAATACAAGGGAGCAGCCGAAAGGTGCGTTCAGTTCAGCCTGGTGAAACTTCCTGCTGCCTGTCTTTTTTTTCTCCTGTTCATACAGGAACAAACTGTTATGGGCCTGGAACATTAGCACCATCGCCTCACAGCAAGAAGGTCCTGGGTTTGAGTCCCCCGGCTGGCCATGTTCTCTCTGGGTACTCTGGCTGCCTCCCACAGTCCTCATGTAGGTCTGAGTCTGAATGATTCTGTCTCTCTGCGTGCGTTAGCCGCTGTAAGAGGCCGGTGACCTCTCCGGGGCGTACCTCACGTCTTGCCACATTTTCATTCAGCTTCAGCGTGATATTCCCCAGGTATGACGCCGTGTACCAAATCCAGATCAACTTTTTAGAAAGAGCGAGTGTGTGATCGCTCTCATTTTCCCCGTATGAATTTTTGAAACTCATCTTCCAGTTTCACTGTAAACATACAATGAAGCTTCTTATTCAAAGATATTGGTTTACATTAACTCCAACCTGACTCACTACAGTTTGCTTCAGCTTCTTACATGAAGACTTCTCTCTTTCACCCAGCCTTAAAAAATGTGTTTCACAGAGATGCACAGTTTAGCACACTGCCAGAGAAATGTATGCACAACCACGCTGTTAAATGCCAGTGTGATTATTTAAATCCCTCTAATTCTGAAGTGATTTGCAGACATTGTTGCCATGCTCCCAAACAGCCAGGCGACCTAATCCAGCAGTGTTAACCTTTCCCTGGCATATACATTAGTGTAAATGAATTCACACACTTCGTCAACATTCATTAACTGTTCAGTGGTTTGAAATTACTTAAGTGAAACAAGACAAAGAAGCAGAGCAGATGCATCAGTGTGGAGAGGAAAAATAAGAGATACAGCCACGCCTTTAAACTGATCCATTTCACACTGCAGCTCCATCGCGGCACCAGAAGGAGCACCAAGACGTGCAAGGTGGCCTTCTTAAGAAACAGCTTCATTGTTCACAGCCTCCCACAATAGTTCATTCTTATTGAGATCTGTGAAATTTTGAGGCAAGTTCAACATTTCAAACTAAACCTCCCCACCACAGCTTTTCACTGGGGCTGAGGTCTGGAATTTGACTGGGTCATGTCACCACCTTCTGCTGGAGATTTGTTGCTGCGCTTGGGATCATTGTCGTCTTGCATTATCCCATTTGGGCCATGTATTAGATGTCAAACAGATGGCGTCACATTTGGCGGGTGTGGTTGACTCAATGACTGTAAGGTCCTGTGGCTGTAAAAAAAAAAAAAAAACACCAAAATTATCAGCCCTTCACCACCATGCTATTGGTACGTTGGTGGAAGACCGTGTGGAAGACACCAAGAATGGTAGTTTCAGATGAAATCTGAGCAGACATGTTCATAAATGCTTCACTGTCAACCCAGTGGTCATTGGGGGCATTCAGAGAATAAATCAATTAAATTTAATTTTATTTATATAGCGCCAATTCACAACAAAAGTCGCCTTGAGGTGCTTCACACTGTAGGGTAAAGATACTACAATGTTAAAGAGAAAACCCCAACAATCCGATGATCCCCTATTAGCAGCACTCGGCAACAGTGGGAAGGAAAAACTCCCTATGGAATAGAACTTTTTCTTTTGGAAATCTTATAGCCTTTATTTTTGACAGGACAGCGCAGAGTGGATGGGAAAGCATGGAAAAAGTAAGGGGAATGGCGTATAAGAAATGGTCTGGGCATAAGCCCTGCAGGCCCCTGTAGCCAAGACTCTAGCCTTCAGTATGTGGGTTGCCAGTTCAACCAGGTGAGCTACGCAAACTGTCTGTAGAGACTATAATGCAGAACTGCAAAGTTTGCATCTTTTGTCATTTGTAAAGGCAATATTTGCTGCCAGGATTTCAAAGAATGTGACAAACAGCATCAGATGACACAACTGCTTATAAATATGAGAGGAGCCAAAGAGGAGCTTTGGTGAATATTGTGTTGACATTCCTGCTTCAGGAAGTTGGTGTGTGGCTACCCTTCTCAGTGACATCACCAAGCAAGCTTTGACTGGCAGAGAACCAGCCTGTAGTCCGGCATGTCTCCTGGCCAAGTGGCAAGAATTTATGACTTCTACAGCTGACATGGTGGCCATCTAATCAGACTGAGGCACTGTGCAGTCTGAACCCAGCACGAGTGAACGTGGGGAAAAGCGGCAGGAATGAGCTCTGAAAACAGATTCCCCCATCCTGCGTGGGCTCTATCTAAAACATTATGGCTGCAAGAGGTTTGTGCAAAATGTAGATCGTGGCGCGTAATGGCAGTGGGCTTCAACTGATGTCTTCTTCTCTACATCAGCTGATTTTCCGAGATTGTCTGATTTGACCTTCCTGAACTAACGCTGCACAAATCCGTTCATTTTCTGCCACTAATCGTGTTTGGACCTGTCGAACCACGTCAACTGGCACCTCATTTTCTGCCCCACAACTTGGGACTCGGTTTCACACATATATTTAAGTAACTGAGTGCTTTTCCTGCCTGTCCATAGCACAGTAATGTAATTTCTTCCTTCATTTTGTTCTTTGCTTTTCAAATTTCTCTGTCTCCTCTCTTTCTTCCCTTCTTTCCATCTTTTCTGCAGCACTTCCATGTTTAATTATACAGATACTAAGGGTTTAACTCAAGCAGCTAGAGTAATTTTTACAACGCACCTTTATTCGTCATAGAATAAAAAATATATAGTCTGTTAGGAACTCATGACAGAGCGGAGCTGAAAGGAGTCAGGCTGGTCTCTCTGCTGCTTTGTGTAACAGGAGCCTGAATGAGCCCTTGTTACTGGTCCTTGGCCAGTGGTGATCAAATAACTGGAAGTTGGGCGCTCTCATCAATCCATAGCTAATGGTCTGTGGAAAGTGCTACAGTGTCTCTTATCACACCGGAGATGGAACTTGAGGATTTTTGGGCTCATGCCCGGGCAGAGAAGACTATCTGGCTTCCATTTGCATCTCCGTCTGCCTCCATTCAAATGATGGCTATAGGATCATTTTTTTCCCCACAACGGGCTCAGGAAGAGCTGGAAAAGTAGCTCTGATTGACAGTGAGTGATTCTCCCTCAGGGATGGATTCATCAGTGGTTTCATAAAACTTTTAACTTATTCAAACTTTAGAAGAGCTGGGCTCTTGGCCCAGGAGTAACATTTACTCTAATGCATTTCAACCACATATTAGTCACCTCAACATTAATCTGAGCCACGAATTCAATTTTCGAAATGAACCTAGAGCCAAACGGCACAAAGCAGGAGAGAGCCACAAAGCAAATGTCACATTTTTTTAAAAAGAATGTTTAATGCACAGGGGACTTTCTTAGAAAAAAAAAAAGGTTTGGAAAAGTGAAATATCTGCAGCCTGAATGTACTCGTGTGCTAAAGGACTTTTTTTTCTGTTTATTTTTCAATAAACAAAACTGTGCAGCACTGCTTGACCATTTACTTTATAAAATAAAAAAATAAAGTCCAGTTTTTTCAGTGCACATTAGCATCCTCTTTAAGTTCTAAAGACCAAACAAAGTAAAAAGTAATAATTTAATGGTTGTCGGGGTAGCTCTACCTGTCATTTCAGCCAGGATACAGATACAGTTCATGAATAAAAGCACTGACTGCACCTCTTAATAAATGTTTCATTTAGTCCCATTGCCACAGGTGTATAAAGTGGAGCAGCTAGCCATGCATTCTGCCCTTACAAATATCTGAAAGCATTCCAGAAGGACGCCACCGTTCCAGCAAGTCAGTTTTTCCCTCCTAGATATTCCACCATCAACTATAAATGGTGTTATTGCAAAGAAGTGTCAGTTACAGAGCGGGGTTGCCGAGTGCTGAGGTGCGTAGTGTATAAAAGGGGCCCAAGCTCTGCTGACTCAGTAACTGCAGAGGTCCAGCCCTCCTCTGGCATTAACATCAGTGACAAACTGTGCACCAGGAGCTTCATGGCCGAGCAGCAGCACGCAGGCCTTGCATCACCAGGAGTGGTGTACAGCACAGGATTTTGGAGTAGTTTAAACGTATCCAGTGGAGTGATTATCTGTGCTGCTTTGTTTCTCAGTCTAATGGATGAGTCTGGGTCTGGTGAATACCTGCCTGACTGCACTGAGCCAGCTGTAAAGTTTGGTGGGGGAGGGATGATGCTACGGGGTTGTTTTTCTGGGGCTGGCCTGGGCCTCTTCGTTCCAGTGAAGGAATCTCTTAATGTTTCAGTTTATCAAGACATTTTGGACAGTTTGGCAGGGACATTTCCAGGATTTGTTACATGGGCTCCACCAACCAGTTGCTGCATTGATAATTTGGCGGATGTTTTATGCGTGACGCCCTTCCTGATGCACCCCTTTATGGTGAGAGCGGCTTGTGCACCCGCCTGGGATCAAACCTTTCACGTGTAAGGCAAATGTGCAAACCACTACACTACAGGGACACCACTGAGAGAGAGGAAAAAACTCTTTAAAAACTAGTTGAAAATGAACGTGCACAGACCTCCTGCCTCTATAAACACCTATTAGGAGACAGAGCGTCTCTGTAATAATACAGCAGCCGCGCTGAAGCACAAAATTCAAAAGTAATTTTAAAAAATAGAGAAAATAGTCAGTAAATATGTGTAACTATATCCAGTTGTACAAGAAATTAATAGTGTCTCACACATCCTGTATTTGCAGGAGTTAAGGAATGGTAGGCAGTGGACCAAACCACTGTGAGGAACATGCAGGGGAATCAGTCTTTCAAATAATGCAAATTCAATTCTTTATATAATCATTAAGTGAAGCCAGTAGATTTTAGTACATGTAAAATGTCAATCATATATTTACAGTGCTGCATTTCACAGAAGGTAAGCCAGACCTCTTTATCCCCATTGTAATTTTAATCAAAGATTGCATTAGCATGACAACACATTTATTTATTTATTCAGGGGGGTAGCAATTAAATTTAGAGGTGTGTGAGATCTGGGGTTGGGGGCAGTGCGACACTGTAACTTTATCAGTCTCTCACATGGTTGTGAATGAATTTAGGCCCAATCTTCTTTACAACGTTGCTTCAATTCATTGAAGTTTGAGGGAATTCCTTTCTTCTCTTAAGGTCCAGCTACAGCATTTCAGTGGGGTCGAGATCTGGACTTTGACTGGGCCATTGTAGCACCTTGATTCTTTTCTTTGTCTGCCATTTTGCTGTAAATTTGCTGTCATGCTTGGGATCACCACTGGTAGCCAAACTTTAGCTGTTGCACAGACGTCCTCTCATTTGACTCAAGAAAACTTTGGTATACAGAGGAGTTCATGGTGGACTCAGTGACGGCACGGTGCCCAGATCCTCTGGCTGCTAAACAAACCCAAATCATCAGCCCTCCACCACTGCGCTGACAGTTGCTATGAGGTTTTAAGTGCTGCGCATTATGACCTTTACCACCATTGTTCCAGAAGTCTTGTGGTTTGTTCAGGTGCATCTTTGCAAACCTAACAGATGCTGCCACGTCTTTTTTCAGAGAGATGAGGCTTCCTCCTGGCAACTCTTCATAACAAGCCATACTTGTTCAGTTTTTTTTCTAAATGACCTGTCATGAACTTCAACTTTTAACATGTTAACTGAGGCCTGTAGAGCCTGAACTGTAGCTGTTTTGTTGTTGTTGTTGTTTTTGCAGTTTCTCTGCCCATTGCTGTCTCACCTTGGGGTTTGATTGGCAAGACTGGCAAGTGTCTTGAATATTTTCCACTTGTGAATAATCTTTCTTACTTTAAATTGTTTGGAAAGGGCTCTCTAACCCTCCCTAGATTGATGCACTGCAGCAGTTGCTTCCTGAAGGTCATTTCTGGGTTCTTTGCTCCTCGGCATTGTGTTAACACAGACCTGAACGCTCCAGACCAGCAAACTGCCAAAACTTATGTTTTTTTTTACAGAGGTGCTCACACTGGCTGCTGATCAGTTAATCAAGGTCAATTGATTAGCAGCGCCTGGCTGCTACTTCCCCTCTTGATTCCTGTGGAAGCAGTTTCTGAACAGTCTCTGTACTTTGGCTTCATTTTTGTGAAATAAATACTGACTCTGTGGAATCTGTCATGTGTTACTTTACACCTGAGATTAGCTTTAAATAATTTTAGAACCTGATAAGGACCTGGTGATGTTTATTTTTTTTAATTCTGTGTTTATACATAAAAGCGTGGAAATAAAGACAGCTGTACTTTGTCACACGACTGTATACAAATGGTACAAACGATTTTACTTTTAAAAAAAACTTCTTGCAGTAATAATAGTCCATGGACCTGGACTTGATGTTGTGTGGCTCTCTGATCACAGCCATTTTACCACCAAATAAAAGAGCAATCGAATACTGCATTGAAAATCAGAAAAGACACATTTCTGAAAGCTGGCTATTGGACATCCACTAAATCTTTACTTTTGAACTAAAATTGAACATGATTTAAATCTTGATGGCGGCGTGCCGTGTAAAATTGCCCAGCAGGTAAACAAGAATTTGTGAGCGGTTGAATCCAGGTCCTCCATGCATGTCGGCACGACTTATTTCTTTTGGTCTATTTGTGCTCCGAGTCTATTTTTGTCATAGTGGCAAAATCGTTACCCAGTGTTGTCCTGCTGTAGAAAGAAGTGGCAAAAATAATAATAAAACCCTTTGCTGTAAAATGCATCATTCATGTAACTCACGTTGCTTAGAGACGTGACCTTTTCTGCTAAATCAAACACGCTGCATCGAGGAGTGACCAAAAAAAGCCGCGGCCAGTGGACGGCAGCCCCTTACACAA
>VUQH01021553.1:1689-26694 GCA_015106775.1 Etroplus canarensis | reverse complement strand
TGTGACAGAAGGATAGCAGCAAGAGTGAAAGGGAAGGTTTACAAGAAGGTGGTGAGACCTGCTATGATGTATGGTTTGGAGACGGTGGCACTGACAAAAAGACAGGAAGCAGAGCTGGAGGTGGCAGAATTGAAGATGTTGAGATTTTCCCTGGGAGTGACCAGGATGGACAGGATTAGAAATGAGTACATCAGAAGGGCCAGCTCATGTTGAGAAGTTTGGAGACAAAGTCAGAGAGGCAAGGCTGAGATGGTTTGGACATGTTCAGAGGAGGGATAGTGGATATATTGGACAAAGGATGTTGAGGATGGAGCTTCCAGGCAGGAGGAAAAGAGGAAGACCACAGAGAAGATTCATGGATGTAGTGAAGGAGGACATGCAGAGGGTTGGTGTGAGGGAAGAGGATGCAAGGGATAGGGTGAGATGGAGGCAGATGATCCGCTGTGGCGACTCCTAACGGGAGCATCCGAAAGAAGAAGAAGAAAGAAGAAGATTTAATTTATTAAATAATCGTGTTAAATAATCAAGATTGCAATACTGTCCAAAATAATCAAGATAACAATGCAGCCTTAATATCTGGTAACACAGACTGATAATAATCTACCCTGAAAAAAAAATCAATGAACAATACTAGAGTAATTACAGAAGTGTAAAGTACCAATGCTACACAAAGAATGGTAGCATGTGTACAACAGGAAGTAGAGTAATGAGCATCCAGCAAGATAAGATAGCTATCGTTGCAATTTTTACTCCAGCACGCTCTCCTTGGTTTACACATGGAAAACTTCCTGCCTGTGCGTATGAGTGTGCAGTGTGTGCTCCGACTACATGTTCTGCTTGGTTGCCCTGTCCTAACAAATGCATGTTCTGGCATAAGACCCTTGTACAAAGTCCACTAAGTCATAGCACAGCAGAGGCATTTCAGAGAAGCGAGAGAGTGATTCACTAGGTAATAAATGCTGCTCACTCTCCCACAGAAAAGGTGGGCAACTTGTGTCGACAACCTCTGATGAACTAGTTCACAGCACTGAGAACTCCTTTGAATAGAGAAGACAAGACTAGACAGCTAGTAGGCAGGTTGTCTTTAGTACTGTATGTATATACAAACCATCATAATTCTTAATGTACAAGTAAGTAATAAACAAGCTTAGATTAGTCTTCTTTGTTCAAAATTCCACTTGATATTTTACACAAAGAACGTGCATGCACATGTATCTTTCTCACGTTCTGCTGTGATCTGCTGCCAAACAAGCCTACAGTCTTTATCCTGGAAATTCAGTTCTTTTTAGCTGCCAAATACAGCCTGCAACAACTGTGTGGTCATGTCTGTGAGAGGGATGAGATCTGTGCCACCACACAACTAAGCACTGGTTCATCTTTTGAAAATTTTAGACCCAAGCAGCATTATTTAAATTCTCTGATTTAGAACACATAATTTATAACCAGCTGACTGGCACAATTTTCTCCCCATACAGATCAGCCCAGTTTTTCTTTCTCTTTTTCAATCCCCTCAAAAGCAAGCTTCTATCAGGGGGTTAAGTCCTTAGTGTTCAGATGCTGCAACTGCAATAGTTTCTGCTAGAAAGAAGAGCTGGCCCTGCACTTTAATGACGAACTAAAGTCAGAGATCGTCCAAAACAGCAGGACTTGTTTACTTGGCAGAAATAAAGTAGGCCTAAGCCTTTCATCCTGGGCTTTACTGAGCCAGAGTGGCTCTGTAAGGAAAAAAGACACCCAACACCACCCAAGGCGTCAAGTGAAGCCGTCATATATGTTTAAAACTGATCGGGCTGCTTGGAAGCAGTATAAGGCCATAGCCCATGATAGAAAGTTAGATAGTTAGCTTGGAACACATGCCTATGAAGTTTGGGAACCCACACAAAAAACATAGCCCTTAACGTCTTTTCCTTTCTCCCTCCCCTTTGTAGAGCTTTGTAGATGTGCCAAGGCAGGGCCTATGCTTCCAATGCAATTTTAGAACATGTAATTACAGAGACTTGCATAAAGTAAATTTAAACATTTTCAAAAACCTGTAATATGCGGTGAGAATGTCATACTCAGTTGATAATATGGAGAGATATCAGGCTATTTTTTGATCTTTGTTTAATACCACAAACTTAAATAAACAAAACAGTTCCAATTTCTCTGCAAAGAATGCCCAGTTATTCATGTCTCTTTCTTCTAAAACTGCAGAGTATAAATAAATTTATTATCACCCTTGCACTGCAGCTCTAAACTTTTCAGACATCACTAAGTGAAAACTCTTTCTGAGAATGGAAATAAATGGATTTCACCTTGCCAGATCCTTAGTCCAACGTACGCATAATGCACCAGCTGGGTTCATGTATAAATAGCGCAGGTAATTCTCCGGAGACTTCACAGCAACCAAGTGTGCATCATGTGTCCTGTCTCCTGCACTTTCTGCCCAGGCGCCACCCCAACCTGAACCGCTGAGAATTTCTTGTGGCAAGAGCATGCCTGACGCAGGCAACCTCCTCTAGCCTGCTACAGATAAGAGAGGGCGACTCTGAAGAATGTCGGGAAAATCGGGTTCACATGTGAAAACAGCTACACCGGGCTCCCTGCCTTCTCACGTTCTTGCTCCCCACCTACCTCTCTACTTCCACTCAGTGCTCCAATCTTCAAAAACAAAGAGGCAAAAGCAAATCACAGCAACAGAGCAGTGATTCAAAGTTTTCCGTGTCCAAACCGCTCTTTGTTGAACCTGATGCAAAGAGCTCTGGTGTCCCACTGATAAAAGTTTTAACATGCTTTGATATGCATGAATGGGTCTTATCCTTTTGCTTCAGTGTAACCATTTTTTGTTCAGGAGTTCTTCTGACAGTTATAAAAGGAACCACAAAAAGATACACACATTTTCCTGTAAAAAGGTTATGCCCACAGTGGATGTGCCCATAAGTTTCACAAACGCTTGTACAGTAATCCTCGGACTAGGAACCATTTAGTTCAGATATGTGGGCTAAGAAGACTTTATTCAACTGCTGATTAAGTGATACACTGTAAGTTTTACCATGGGCATTTATGCAAATCCAAAAATCAAAATATCTCGGCTTGAATCAAGAACTTATTTAGGGGAACATAAATGGTCATCTTCAGGGAGAAAAAAATAAATAAACACGCTGCCTTGCAGGAAAAAGTGATGCCACAAAATCAGCCGCGTCAGTGTAAACACGCCTATGATCCTAGACTCATCCAAAGTCAGACAAAAGACTAAAAATATATTGAAACACAACACTATTCAAGAAAATTTCTCTACTACCTAAAAACTACTGTGAAAACAGTGTTATACTTTGTCATCCAGTCACCCAGAACTTCTTTTTTATCAGCATGTGAAAGCTGATCATTGTCCTGCAT
The DNA here is from genome assembly GCA_015106775.1 of Etroplus canarensis. NCBI lineage: Eukaryota > Metazoa > Chordata > Actinopteri > Cichliformes > Cichlidae > Etroplus > Etroplus canarensis. The sequence goes on along the minus strand of VUQH01021553.1, from coordinate 23,319 downwards.
ACAGACAAAACACCAACCATATGCGCACATCTAAAGTTATCCTTTTGTTGTATCATTTATTTTTTCATTCTTTTCCTGTGCAGCGGGGAGTGCCCAGCATTACTGTGAGGCTTGTTTGGGAGGCATGCTACATAATGAATCCTTATTTGGTCAAAAAACTCACATTGCCACTTCCAACAAAAATACCTCCAGTTTGTTGATGCGACTACCTTGGGAAACAAGACCACACACGTCAGTGAGGACAAACTGGAGCAACTGCTGCCCTATCCATTCCTCCTTAAGTCTAATGATCACTTGTATCTGAAGCAAAAAAAGACCTCTGTGAAAATGAGGTAAGAAAGAAAAACAAATTCAGCATAACGGGGGTTTTCTGCAAGAGATACAGAAGTTACCGTCCCATTACTGCAATCTATTTTCAGTTAACTAAAACTTCACACTGACATAGTTGATTAGTATGACATTTTCTAAATACCATCAGTCACACATTTTTGAGTGTTTGAATTCTGCATCCAGTGATAATAAAAATGCAGATTTACAGAAAAGCCATGCCTAAACATGGGTTTCACTTTGCACCTATTACAAGTGTATTTTCTGATATTCAACTAAACATAGCCTTCTCCAGCAACTTTAAAAGAACCCAATGAAATATTAATCATCACACCATTTCCAGAGTGCTATATGAGCACACACTTTTGAGTGTTAGAGTGGAAAAACCCCAGTAGGCTCAACCCACTCCTGTTCTGGGTGAGTGTGTTCACATTGCTCTTCCTTTGCACAAGAAAGGAACCAGGACACCTTACAGAAGCTCACCACCTGGTCAGGAGTGGACTACAGTATGTCTCAAGAGCAAATGACAATTTAATACATGGTAAAATCTATTAAATGTATTAAATTATGGTAAAGTAGATGAAACGTTCATTATTTCTATGCATTAATCACTCAGGGTGAGGTATGACTTTACCCATGTAAGACAGAATAGTTATTTATATTTACACTTTTGCATAAGGTAATGACCTTGTAGAAGCCAAAAGCTTCTTTCACTAGCTAGCAGTTGCATTCAAGGTCATGATTTGTTCTGGAGCACAATATAAGCTCAAGATTCAAAAGCAGAAATTTTCCCTCTCTGATAATGCAATCTTTAGTGGCATCAATTTCTATCCCAGCAACAGGAATCCTACCTGTTCTGGTGTCAATAGCAAAGAAGCCCTGGGGATTCCCGCTGGTGATCCTGTAGGTGAGTTTATCACTGGCCTTGGCGTCCGGATCGACTGCGTTGATCTGGATGATTGACACATCTTTAGGGGAGTTCTCCATAACTGAGGGGTAGTAGACAGGTTCAGACGTTTGTGGTGCGTTGTCATTGACGTCCTGCACTTCAATGTAGACCTCAACGAAAGAAGAGAGGGGCACCACGCCACGATCCATGGCATAGACTGTTAGCCAGTAGTGAGATGTTGTCTCACGATCCAGCAGCTCCTGCGTACCAATAACACCTGCAAGAGTAAAGAAAAAAAATGTTAAGGCTTCATCCTGTTTGATAGCATTTTTTTTTAAGTTTAACACATGACTCTGAGTCTCACATCACTGCCTGCACTATCAGTGATCTCTGAAATCGATCTGTGGTAATGAAGAAAACAGAAACCTAAACACCAGTTGTCCACAAAGAGGCAGATGTGGGGGCTGATTGAAGGGACTTTGCCTGGCACATGTCAAGGTGGCATATTTACAGCAATCAAGACTCTCCTGTTTACATTTCAATGCAATGTGGGGGCTGTTACCTTCAGCTGAGCAAACAAAAAAGGGGCTTTCAGACACACACAAGTTGTGTATGTTTACAATGGTAAATTGAAGAATGGCAGATGAGGAGATTTTGCATTCTGAAAAAGCTAACAGACCAAATACAATGTAACCGGTTTTATAAACAATGCCGTTCTTATGTTTAGGACAATGACCTGCTTGACTGAAGTAATATAACTAATACCTTATGAGCCTCACTATGTTAACACGCCTGAAAATGAATGGCACTGTGAAAGTTCTTGGTAATTACTCTGAGAAAAAAAGTTAACAGCAAAGTTCAAATTTGCTTTAGTGCTTTTTATGAGCAACTGACCTCACTTACAAGAACTCACCACATGCTCAGTATGTACTGTAGGAAAGGATAAGTGCGACTGTGTGTGCCTTTCAGTAGGGGCATGTGATTTAGTTTGGGGGAGAGAATGTGTACTCATGCCTAAATGTTAGTTTGGTGAAAGGTTTTTTTTTCTTTAAATGCAGATTATAAGCTCAGTTCACACTTAGCATTAACGTATATCTTGGGTGATCCAATCACAAGTGGACAGCTATAATTATATTAACCACTTGTGAGCAGGTCTGACTTCCTAGGGCTATATGCAATTAAACAAGTACCCTACATTATTTCTGTTTTCAAAGACCAAATGCCAGAGGCTCATAAAGTTGATTAGACTACCAGAACTAACCTGTTTTCCACAATAACCCAAAAGTCAAATCTGAAGCCCTACCATTCTGTTAATATTATTCCTACAACCTGAATTAAATTGAATACATAGACAGGCTACAGTTACTTTAAAGTACTTGTGCAAAAGTATGGGTATTACTAAAGGTAAGCATGTATGATGTGGGACACACATCAGCTGAGTAGGTGGTACCTTTAGTGTGCTAAAGGAATGTGCCTTATGTGGTCCACAGCACCACCAAAAGTGACCTGAGAGATCAGTTCTAAATATGTCTTCAACGTCTTGGGTGTATTCAAACTCGTACTGTCATCCATTTGTGATCTAACTGGCAAACACACACTTAATGCACTTAAAAGCAAGGTATGAACAGAGCGTAAATGATGCCTTAATTACTGCTCCTGCACCATATGACTGGATTACCTAAAGCTGGAGTAAAATTACGGTGTCTGTGACACCTTAGTTCATTTTCTTGCTACTCTTATTTTCCATTCATTCTCATCAACATAAAAACAAAGTTCCTCTATATTTTGTGTTGTGGACCTCCTGGTGAGCAAAATGTCCTTTAGATTACTCACTTATAATCAAGCAGAAACACACAGAGATGAAATCACTCCAAAAAAAAAAACTCCAAATGTTGTGAAATTCATATAATAGCAGATGTCTTGGTTATTTACACAAAATAGGTTATTGCCTGAATATAAATGCAGCCTGAGGCTACATTGTTATATTTTCACCCTTTTGTTCCTTCAGCAACATGAAACATTCTTAAGAAGAGTAAAAGAAAAAGTATGGGAAATAAATCATGGGAAAAAAGAGCTGCCAATAATCTGGATAACTTACATGTGTGAGGTCCCATTATATCAACAACCGCAATATCTAAGGCTTTGAAGGGCAAATAACACACAAATGTCCTCCAGACAATGGAAACCCTGACAATCTTTATAGTAACAGCCATTTTCTGTGTCTGTGTTATTTGCAATAACCTTGATAACTGCAATGAAAATTTATGGTTCTTTTTGATTCTGTTATTATCTGAAACTCATAAAAGTGAATCATGGCCAGTATCATTACCAGGTGTGGGTGTTTATTTTAGAGTCCACTTTCTGGTGGCCCAGATAAGGAGCCTCCATAAAATCATAAATACAAATTTCAAAGGTTTAAATAGTTTGGTTGTTGCCAATGGCCCATCGGATGTTGAGACTACCACCTTTGTCATCAACCCCGCCCGCTGTACTAACACCACACTGATGTTGCCTTCCATTGCAAGACTTCAGTTCACACATTGTAAGTACAGTAGATATGACCCAATGCTATCAAATAGTTTAAATAGACTGTCTTGGTGCTTCCATTTCCCTTTCTTCACACACTGTAACTTGATGAAGTGTTACTGAGAGTAGGCAAACTTCTTGCCCTGGGAAATTTAAGATTCCTCCAAAAAGAGATAACACCTAAAATGGCTTGTCACAAAATTCTCAAATTTACCAAGGGAGGAGATTTTGGGGGGTACAGCTCATTTATTTTCATGCCCTGCTTTACTTTAGCTTCCCTGCCTTTTCGTCCTGGGATCCTCTCTTGTCATTAGTCATCATTACAGCTCTCTCAACTTAGCTTGAGGCTTGTAATAAGAAAGGTAGTCAGGCAAGGGAAATGTAGCTCCCAAATGTTTCCTAAAGCCAAGAGTCCCAGGCAAAAACAACTTTGGGCAGTATATCCAGAATGCAAAGTAGATGACTCTGTTGTAGTCTGCATAATGAATTACAAGTGACAATGCAAAGGGGGGAAAAACTTTTGGAAAAATCAGCTATTAAGACTAACAGACATAAAATGAATACAATTATTTAGTAAATAATGAATTAAACCCTATGATAATTACTAATTTATAAATGAACTAAAGTTGAGAACTTTCAGTGTGACTCTACTAGAAGAAAACATGCAGAAAATTACAAATGTTTCTCATAAATAAGCAATGCAAATGCTTATATGAGGCATCCTGAGAGGCAATACCAAGACATAGCGGGATGAATGCTTCAAACATCTGTTAAGAATAGTACTGGAAAAGAAAAGGTTAAAAAAGACAATGTAAAAGAGAAGACTGAATAAGAGGTTGGTATGGTGAGAGGAGTAACAGCAGAGGAAAGGTAGTCAAGTTTGCACATGCACATCAAAAGGCAATAGAGAAAAAAAAAGACAATTGGGAAAGTATGAGACATCTTTTGTTGCTCTGCCAAAGAGATGCCCATGCTTGAGAGGGTATCTACATGAATGGCAGACACCAACATAGCAGAACAATTCCACTTTCACCAGGGTCATCTTTTTTGCTCTCTGTTCTTTGCCTTGTAGCTATCATCACAATATAACTTCATATTTTGAGGTTAAAAACTTACAATAAAAGGATCCTGCAGAGGTTACTGTCAACACATTTACCATTACTGAAGCAGTAGACTGTTCTTGTTCACAGTTATTCAAAAAGAAAACTGGCTAGGCTTGACCTTAAATTTCTAAAACTGCAGATATGGACGCTAGCTGCCATTGCCTTGGGTGAATAGTTACTAACAAAGCACATGAAAAATGAATCTGAAGAATTTAGTTGGCACACCCTTTCCATATACCTGGCCTACCCAGTAAGGCAGAAGTAAAACCTACCCTTGGGCCACAAGAAAGAAAACAGACTGTGCAACAGCCTCTGCCAGATTTGCTTTCCGCTTTTTTTCTCTTGCTCTTTTCTTTTCCCTCTGGCTTTGTTCTTCAAAGCTACTTGAGCACAGTGGCAGTGTGGTCGAGTCTTCAGACAACCAAAAGACTTTCAACTATCAAGACCAGCAGGTATTGTATGTATCAGAATCATTTTTAAATTGACATCCTGCACAGCTACACAATGACGCTAGTCTATAAAATTCAGTAACGGTAAAGACAAAGTTATCCACAGAATGAAGAGAGAAATCTCTTTTGGAAAAGCTGCTTGAACCTGTTCTCTGTATGTCACTAATTATTTAGAGCATTAAAGTAAAAATCCAAATCTAGTATATCCTGTCAATACAAGATTAAGACCAACAAAATACAGTTTGTCTCTGGTGGCTATTTCTTCACACATGTCTAACCTAACTCTGAAAATCAATGACTGACCTAAAAAGTTTGTTGTGACTGGCAAACATAAACTGTTTCCTTGTTCATTCTGCAGATGAAAAATAGGGGTTTGCTTTGAACTAGCTATGTTAATTTCTCTCACCTCTACCCCACATTCCTCAGCCTTCCCAGGCCTTGAGCTCACATGCTTACATAAACTTTCACAGTGCTGCCCCCCACCACCACCACTTCCACAGCCTTGGCAAAATGCTTCAAATTCCACTACCTCCTTGTTGGGTCTAGAGCAATGAAAAGAGTCCCAAACTAAGCTTTCTGTTGATAACAGATCATCCTTAAGTTCTCAGACATCTCTAGTCAAGATCTGTCATTTAATGATGCCTTACTGGTTAAAAAACACCTGAAATCAAAAATGTAAAAATGTTCAGAGATATGTGTTTTCATTTCCATTTGAGGAAAATGTGCATGGATTGGGCTGCACCAGCTATTCATAAATGAATGCACAGCTAGTCCTTTCCAGATTCTTCATAGCAAGAGATTCTACTATAGCAGAATGCATTAAAATATAAAAATGCCGCTGCTAGTAAAGCTTTAAATGATGTGGTCTTTTTAGACTGAATGAAGATGCTCCATATCTTGGCATTTTTTTACGAAAGAAAATGTGAGATGCAAGGTTATTAAAGTTAACAAAGAAAACAGAACGAGATGTGACGTTTTTTTGCCTGAAAAAGCCAACTGTCCCAGACCAGTGCCAATACCTTTGTGAATTAAAACCAGCAGGAACCCATTATGTCCTCCTTCTCCCACCAACCCCAACAAGCTGGGGTGCCCACGTGGTCTAAATTACCCTCATGATTACTGTATATTATTCTTAGTGCATTAAAAACTGGAAAAAACATGAGATCAGGAGGGGAAAAAAACAGATTTACTTCTGGATCAAATCCAGATTTGTTTTATTTCTGTCTTTATGTCAACCTGAGCTTTGTTCACTACTTGGTAGGCATAAAAAGTAGACACTGAAGTGAAATTTGTCTTATGCATATAAATTTCACCAATTTTAACATACTTTTTCCTGTAAGATCTGAAAGTACCATTCATATTTGGGCCAAAGAGTTGAAATTAAATGCCTGTTACTTCTCTGGAGGTAGATACCAACCAAGTTTGGCAAAGCTTCACAAAATCTGCAAGTAAGAAATCTCTGCAGCAGACACGATGGCAGAGGTGCTAGTGAAACCTGGTCAAAAACAAAAATTTGTCCAGCTTTCATCTGGAAGATATAACTGGAATTTAAAAAAAAAACAAAAACAAAAAAAAATAACAGAAATTATATTGTGTATGTAGAAAATTATCTAAAATAAAATAATAATATAAAGGAAATGGCTTTGCAAAATTTGAGATGCACGTACAGCTCTCCAGTTTCTGTCTTATTTTACTCCCTTGGCTGTGCAGAGCTTTGGTCAAGACATTAAAATTTGCCTATAAATAAATTTATAAGAAATTTAACCCTCTGGAGTCGGGACATGCCGTCGAGCACACATCGCGCGACTGAATTTTTGCTTTTATGTGCCCGTGTGTCAGTCATGTAATTTAGACGAGGTGCTGCAGCCCCCACACACAAAAGCAAGAGTTCGGTCACGTGATGTGGACTCGCTGGAGTGTCCATCGACTCCAGACAGTTAGCTTAGTTAGCTATGCAACAGAACCAGGGTACAAAAGTCGAGTATAAACTAACTTCCACATCAGAACTAGCCTATGTAGTCCAACTCATTTTAGTTTAGTGATGTCTACATCTAAGATGAGTTTAACCTACAAAGTTATGAATATTTTAGCATTACCTTTTTCTATGAGTTCATATTCCAATTAAAATAAAAGGAAGTGACCACTGTCAAAAATCTATGCTACACTGACCTCTTTTTTACTTGCACAAATAAAAAACATCTATATTACATTGTTATAAACAGGCTTAAAGTAAGTAAATGGTAAAATGGACTGGTACTCATATGGCACTGTTCTACTCTACCTGTGCACTCAAAGTGCTTTTTAAATGCCATGACTCACATAAATTCACAGGGGTCAGAATTGTGATAGGTCTCATAGATTATCATCAGGATGACACAGTATCACATGAAAAGTATATATCCATTTTATTGCATTCAACATACCAGACAAGCTCTTACAGCCTCTCTAGGCACTGAGCCATTTAATGTTATGCATCACTGAAGATGCAATTGCTAGTAGAAATAAAAAAAACACCTTCTCTTTGCTGGCTTGAGGAAAAGTTTGCCAGTTTTTAGTAGGATATAAAACAGTAGTAAAGTCAGTAATAATAATGATCACCAAATTTCTGTAAAAATAAAAATGAAAAAAGAATATGTCTAAAAAATCAGCATGAAAACATTAAAATTATTTGGCTGTAAATTTAAAATGGGAAAAAATCTTATGATATATTTGTAACTTTTATATTCATGCAATGACTGAATGAATTTTTCTTTTACCCATTTAAAAATGCCTATTAATTCTAGCTGAGATAGCTTTTGGGATTTAGCAGATGACACAAAGCTTCCATTGTTAGTTTGAACTGTGTTATTTCAAAAGCCTTTCAAAAAGGCCTCAGAGCAATACTGCTTGATTCAATATCACAGTATTATTTAGGATCAGTTACTATACCTACTAGCTCTCTGCCTGTTCCTCTGATAATAATGAGACCGTCTCAATTCACTGCCATACACCATCCCTCTCAATATTTTGTCCCAACACCAATTAGTTGTAGCTCTTCATATACAGTTATAAATTTTTTTTTTTTTTTTAACTTTTGCCTCCTATTCCCTCTGTATACCCTGTGCTGTGGACGTCTGGCTGACAGTTTCCTAAAAGATCATAAGCTCCCTCCAGATACTAATCTAGAAAACAAAGAAAAAAATATGAAGCCAAGCAATTTAAAGTATGAATATGACTCAACACCACCTTAAGTTTTACCAACTGCAAGACACAACAAAAAAGATTCTTCAGCAGTTAAAAAATGCTGTTTCTTTACTCCTGTCTGCATCTTTGGCCTTGAACAACTCTGCAGTGCTGATGGGAAGTCTGAGAGAGACAAATTTCTAATATTGCATGACCCAGACCTTTATTTCCTTTCCTAAAGGGCACACTGTTAGACTGAAACTTGAGCATATCTATACTTTTATGGTTGATTACAGTAACTTAATAACAATGGTTGAAATGCACTTCACAAGGCTGCCGCTACGTGCAACTGATGCCTCATGTGTGCAAGTCCTACAGTCATATATTTGTTCTCCTTTCTGTGCTGACAATCAAGCAATAAAAAAAGCAAAAATGCCACTATGATAATCAATATTACGATTATTTTGATAGTTTAATAAATTGTCAGACAAAAAAATGAGCCAAGATAAAATCTTTAGTGTGACAGAGAGTTGATGTGTTTTTGTAACCCCGCGTCACTGAACCTAAGTGCATCAATCAGCAGTCAGGGCTGCTGGCTGTCACTTGTCATCAGACAACATGAAATTGGCTAAAAATGCCAGAAATAGTTAATGGAACTCCTAAAAGTCGAAGAGCATTTCAATAAGAGAGACCCCATGCTGAAGATGCTCATAAGCGTCTGTAGGGAGGATGCTCATGTTTTCAAAATACCACTCCTGTATGTCCTACTGTGTGCTTCACGCTGCTCCCGGGAATAGTGATTTTGTTTAACATCAGAAACAAAACCAATACATGGAAATCTTTTTTTTATTATTATTATTAAACTGAACGAATGCAGTGCTGTGCTGGACTTCCACGTGTCCCTTGGAGCCCACTATTTGAAATCAAAGTTTCAAAATGTACAAATTAAAATACATCAAAAGGTATAAAGTACAGATCTAATTCATGAATCTAAGCATGACATGAATAAACACACAATGAAGCATCACCTCTGCATGAGGCAGCTCTAGGTTTCTTTAAAAGATTTAATGGACTGAAAGAACAACATACTTTTAACTAGGGAAAGTGTGTTTTTCATTTAGTAACCTACAATCAACTTTGTCCCGCTGCACATTCTTGGTCCCATCTCCACAGTAACAGCACTCAAGCAAAGACTATTTGGAATCATGTGCCACTTAGCAGTCTAACTTTTATCTCCGACATATAGGCGCTGAATACAATAAAGTGACCGAGGGCAACAGTTCTCACTTTTAAAACTATACAGGATGCCAAAAGACTGACCATAAAACATGTACAAGTCTAGGTCTGTTCATTCTGGTTAATAACCTGTTTACTTTAACATGGAGACGATGGAAAAAGAAGTGAAGTACTGGCAACTTTTTTTGTGGTAATGGAATAGGACTTTGTCATTATGCATCAAACTGTTTCATTTGCTTTCACAAAGAACGCTTTCACAGGGGAGGCTGCAAACAGCTTCAAGTGAAAGGGCAATGCATATTTTATCCAACAAGAAAGGGCAATGCATACATTATACAATCAGCATCTGTGCCTCATGTAGACTCAACACACTGCTTTGGGTACCTTGTATACTGGACCATTTCACTTCAAGCTGAGACACAACTCATTTTGAATAGATTTTCAAGGTGAGTTCTGTCTGGCTCTGTATCATCGTCACCACAGACACATACTGTTCCCTAACAGTTTCCTTTTGAGAAAGTCTTAACCAATACCAATAAAAGAAAAAAGTCATATATGAAGATCGTTTACTTCCAGCTTGGATGGTCATTCATATGATGGAGACTAGTTAAAGATCGGTAGAAATCAGGGTGGATGTCTAGTGACAGTGTCACAGGAAATTTTTAAAAAGGAGGAAAAGACTTCAGACTTCTTTTATCACCCTAAAGGCATGCATGTCGATCTGTACATGGAATTTAAGGTGAACGAGGTTAAGCTACTAACCATTACTAAAACAACAACAGGCTGTCATAATGTTCTTTTCTATCTACACATCCATTTTTCTAACATACATGGCCAGATAAAAATAAGGACTCTGGATATCTACAGAAGACAGATAAAGAGTGGTAATTATATGGGTCATAAGAATAGCTCTAAATCATGACTTTGCAACATTGCTCCTTTTTCCTTATTTTGACTTGGCCTGGTACATAATCCCTCCCTGCTACATAGGCTTTTAAACAATAGAAGATATTGGTCAAGCAAAGTCATCACCATCCATTTTGACAAAATGTAGGCACAACAATGTTTTCTTTGGTATGGTGTCAATTAGTTTGGAGCCGACTCCTACCAAGAGTTCAGCAAATGTAAACATTAATTAAGCTAGCAGTCATCATTAGGTTGGGCAAGCCCAAAGTTGTTAAAATGTGGGAGTGTTTTCAAAACACCCCACTTTCCACAGGTAGTCTGTTTCTACCACTTTCAAAATTAATGAATCTGTTCTGAAAGGTTACTTACACTTTCCTCTTTACTAAAATTACTCATGTGACTGTCCGACTACAGATAATTTGGCCGGATGAGAACATGTTGACCGCATAATCCTGTGACTGTAACCTATTAAACAAATTATCCGCTCTCAGGCTATTTTATTCACACTGTTTGGCTACATACATTCTTTAGCCTCTCAGGTCCAAGTCATCAGAGATGATGAACCTAACCCTAGCCCTATGCAAAACGTCTGGTTGCCTGTGGTTAGACTCAGGGTTTAGAGTTGGGGTCATCACTGAGGGTAACTGCAAATTCTTGAATTGTGCTAATCACACGTTCCAAATTCATCAATTCAGACCATCAAAGGGACTTTCACTTATTATTACTGAATCCCACAGCATGAGATTGGGTTGCAGAGTAGCTCATTAAAGGCGCTGAAAAAGGATTCCTGTGAAGGTGGCTTTTCGTCTTTCTTTTCTGAGACTGCCTTCTTCTTCTCCGATCATTCCAGACAAAGGAAAATAAAAAGACAATTACTCACTGGCAATAAAAAATCCCTCACCGAGGTGTGTCAGGTTGAGTCAGGTGTACTCTGAGGAGTGGAGGCTTGCATAGGTTCATCATGATAAGCGTTTTATTGCTAGTCTATTTGGACTAGAACTGGAAGTTGACCTCAAATGAATTTATATGTTTTACCTCAGTAGTATGTAACTGTTGGCAATATTGCTCGTTTAACTACCTATAATTTTACTGATTTTACACTTTCTTAAAGGCAGAATTACCACCATAGTTGACTCTCTAAAAGGTACAAGCTCCTTTGGCAATTCCACAACTTGAGATGAGTGGGAAATTTGAGGAGTTATAATCCTATCAAATTTCTGTGACAAAGAGAGCACACACTTCTCCATTGGGTTATTTTATAGCCATATTATCAGCTGAGGAATACCTAAGGCTGTGTGTCCCACCCAAGATAGCAGCATTTCTTTAAACTTTTTTCAATGATTTTAGAGTACAAGCTGCAAAATCCTTTTTAAAGGCAAACCAGTAAAAATATATAAATAACTCACTACATGAGTCATTTGCAACAAAATTGTTGTGCTTATAAACAGTGAACTCATATCAGCTCCAGCATGTAAAACAGTAGCCAGCCACCTATGGCAAAAAAACTCCCACAAGTCAAGCGTATGCTTGCTTCCCACAAAATACTGAAAGAACAAAATACATGCTTGTTTGGTGTCAGAAAACCTCTCACAACTGAGATGTGGATCTATCTCTCAAATTTTATCTGAATTAACCAGGGCAAAGTGCTGAGAGCCTTGCATCTGACTACAGGATATCTGTCAAGCTTGTGTTTCTGCTGAAACTTTGTCTGCTAACGTTTATAATATTAAGCATGTAGAAAGGTTTTGGTACATCAAAGCTGGGTTCTTTTGTTCTTAGTCTTTTCTAGTAAAAAAATCACATCATTATTAGCAAAGATTCTGATTAAAGTGATGAGTGGTAAATTTGTAGTGCAGCATGGGAAGGGACTAAGAAAAGAGTCTCCATAAGGGTATGTTTAAATCAAGATGGCACTCATCCAGTGACCACAGAGCTTTTAATAACACAGAGAATGTCTGGACAAACAGTTGCCATGGACTCCCTAAGCAGACAAACTGAAAGGAACCATAACTGAAAAAGAAGACGTGGCTTGCATAGGAGGTTTTCTTCTACTTGGCACTGATGTAAATAAGGACAAGATGGTATTCAATAAACATCAACAAACAATACCACTTTTTAAAATTTAATTACTGTCTGAAACAAGTAATTTGTTTGTTCCTTGCATGGTTTATGAGTGTCAGTCTCAAAGTCTCAATACATCCTTTGTTTAGATTTGTTAGATACTCCTACTCTTCAAGAGTCACTCAACATCTACTTGCATTAACCACCATAGAGTGCTCTGCTTTCCACAGGAACACTTTGTTACCCACATAATAGTATTACTGTGGATGTCACTTATAAGAGGAAAGGATTGTGTTTTATATATGTGGTGATGGAACAAACAAAACACTCCAACGCAGATAAAGACTCTGACTGATGTACCCTTAACAAACACATGCCTTAGTTCAGCAACATAGGCATAAAGAAAAATACAAAAATATTTCTGTAGTCTTCCATCACAACTTCCCACTGTGAAACTGAAGGTGTGTGGCTCTTGGCAGTTTTCCCCACACCACTTTTTCATTTGTTTTCTAATTTTAAACAATTTTAGAACAGTCTGGTTAAGATTCACAACATGCAGCTGCAGTAGAGTATATAGCGGGTGTGCTTATATTTTCCTTTTGGAGGCACAATAAATTTAAACGCATATGGTAGCTTTAACAAACCACACCCTTCATCTAGTGAAATCATAGGAGGGGCATTACCACCTTGGCTGTATTTAGTTGTCTGCTGACCTCAGATGTAATCCATAATAATAGGACCCAGCCCAGGACAATCCTATCATTGCACCTCCTGATAATCACTTAATATAGGCCTCTGGGATTAAGTGGAAGATCAAACCAGGCTCCCAGAATCTGTACCCTACACAGGATTTTGAGTTAGGCGCAGATGCCAGTCACAGGTCTGCATGTGGCGCCATCAAGACTAATAGTAGTCACAGTAATAAGGACACAGTGGTTTCACAGAATTCTAGGGGATGGATTGGGAGATTTCTTTCCAATTTGGCACCAAAATGGCCTTGGATTCAGCAATAAACTCATTAGATATTGGTAGTGAAAGGTCAAAGTCACCTGATTTCACAGAACAAGTTTCTACCCATGACTCGACTCAACAATGAATGTGATTTATCAGGAACACCTTCAGAGAAGTATTTTAGATTTGGCACAAAAAGCTTACAGGGACTCAAGGATGGACTGATTAGACTTACTACAGGTGATTAAAGGTAGAGGTCACCTTGACATTTTTGTCATGTTCCCAGAATTCATACATGATGAAATTCCACACAGATGTCTAATAGGATAAAATGACAAAATTCTGACATTTTATATCCAAATGTTCAAAGGTTAAGTCTACTAGACAGACACAGATATAAAAAGTTCTGCTAAACTGCATTTAAGAACATTATTACAACAGGAAGAAGGATGATGTGGAGGTACAAATGACTGATGGTGTGATCATCATGCAATGCATTTATCTTGATTCAAAGTTCCACTGCATAAAATGGGTGAGAAGCATCCACTCATTCAAAACATCCCCAAGCAATTGATCTTATATTTATCACACAGAAAACTTTCCCTTCTATATATATTTTTTAATATTCTCATACACCATACACCCTGGTGAAATACTGGTAAGGCATTAAGTCATCTTAAATCCACACTATCCCCCACAAGATTCAACTAATATTTAAGTTCAAAAATAGGAAGAAACTGATCTGAAACAGTTTCTCCTCCCTGCATGAAAGCACACAGTCACTAGCTGAAGCTTTAAATATCCCAGCATCTGTCTTCATAAAACAAAAACCTTATTACAAATCAGATATCCAACCACTACCAGAGAAACAATCACAAACACACAACAGCTGACAAACAGCCCTGGAGGATGCATCCTTCATAAAGGATCATCTTCTCATGCTAAATTTACGAAGCAGAAGAAGGTATTTCCCAACAGGTTCACCAAAGAGGCTTCCTGACAACTTGCTGAATACTTCACATATATCTGATTCTTACTAAACATTAACCTAAAGATATAAACCTCTTTCACAGCAGTACAGGTCAGTGGCAGACTGATGAATCACATTTCCTGCTTTCTTTGGAATCTCTATAAACCTGAGGTTACATGTGCCAAGAGAAATCAATGTATTATGCATTACGTTTCACTGCCTCGTTTAGTCATTAAATATGTAATGTGCAGAGAAAATTTAAAATGAAATGGGAAATAAAGTCACATTAAGCGACCCAAGAATGTGGTTACCAAGTTTTAAAAGGAGGGCAGGGAGCCAGGCCCAAACATCCAACTCAGGTGATTGCTATGTTTAGGGTAGGAACTCAAAGAATTCCAGACTGCTTATTTTGTGCTAATTTGAGTCAGCTGTTGAACTCGTTCTGGGCAGCTGATCGTGTATTAACATATTTTCTGCAGCATGATAGGAAATCCACAAGCAAATCCGTACCACTGGTACTATACTGAAAATATATATTTTTTTAATACCCTCGATTTAGGTCAAACAGATTTGACCACTTTCCAATTGGACCTATTTTACAGTGCTTGTGTGTGTCATCCTAGTTAGGCAGCACCTACTCATGAATGTCCACACAGGTCTAAGAGAGAGCTAGTCCATCTGTTCCTGCCATAAATTGTCCAAAGGAAGAAAAATGCCTGCAATCAAGAAATTCACTCATCTCTTCGAAGACTCCCCTACCTAATTATTCCACACAGTGGAACATGACTAAATAAACTCTAGCTGCATAATACTTTCCTTATGCAAGTCTTCAACATAAGCTTCACATAGACCTATTGATTAAAGAGACTCACCAGTTTCTTCATCAATGGAGAACACCCCCAGGCCAGACCCATCTCGGATGGAGTATCGAATCTCTGCATCTCGGCCTCTGTCTTCATCTTCAGCTGTTACAGTCATCACTGAAGTCCCAATGAGCGCATCCTCTTTTATAAATCCCTTTTCCACAAACGATCGGAACAAAGGCCTGTAAAGATTCTCATTCACATCCACCACATCCACCTCAATGAAGCAGGTGGATGACAAAGAGATGGGCTTCCCTTTGTCTTTGGCTTTTGCTGTAAGATTATACACCTGTTTTGTCTCATAATCTAGGTTTTGAACAATCCGCAGAGCACCGCTAAGTTTGTCTACTTCAAAATTCCCGTCTCCATTATCAATAAGGCTGTATCGTACCTGACTGGAAGGTCCAATATCAGGGTCATGAGCTTCCAGCCACATGATTACTGTACCGACTGGAAGGTCCTCCCTCACCTTTACGCGGTAATTGGGGGGGAAAAATTTGGGTGGATTATCATTCACATCTTCCAAGGTGATTTTAAGTGGCACTGTGGACACCAGCTGAGGCTCATTTACTGCCTGGTCATGTGCTGCAATCTTCAAGATATAAAATGGGTGGAGTTCGCGATCCAGTGGCTTTGTCACCGTCACCACACCAGTATTCTCATTGATGGCGAAATGATCTGTGCCTCCCAAAATTGAGTACTTGACAATTCCATTGTCACCTTGATCCTTGTCTGTTGAATCGACCTGGATAATTTCAGTCCCAACAGGCGTACTCTCACTTATTTCAACTGAATAGGATTCTTGCAAAAACTTTGGGCTATTATCGTTGGTGTCTAAGATTTTAACATCCAAGAGGCGTGATGAGGATTTCTGCGGTATCCCAAGATCATAAACTGTAATGTTGAGGGTGTAGTGGTCTGTTGTTTCCCGGTCAAGAGGAGAATAAATCAAAAGCCAACCAGTTTCCATATCTACTATGAAGCGGCTTTCTGCGTCTCCCCCTGAAATAACATACACTAATTTCCCATTAAAGCCACTGTCTGAGTCTGTGGCACTTAAGTGAACGATCCGGGCCCCAACAGGGAGGTCTTCTTTAACTTCAATAACACTTGGGAAAGGCTCTGAGAACTGAGGACTGTACCGGTTAACTGAGTGAAAGTCCATGAAGTTGTCGTCTGGCTCAGTCTGCGTGTGGATTTTGCTGCCCTGAAGCAGCTTTTCAGCCAACATAGTAGCGACTCCAGTTTCAACACATTTTAACTGGACAGGCTTGCGTGCCGTGATGACAGTTATGTTCATAATCATTGACTGAGTCTCGTGCTCGCCATCAGTTGCAACGATTTGTAAACTATGAAAAGAGACTTTAGCTGCCTCTCCCTCACTCAGCGTGCGTTTCAGTGAAAGCATGCCAGAGTTTGGGTTCAGTTCAAATAGATCAAGATCATTCCCAGCTTTAATAGCGTACCGTACTAGCTGCAGCTCATCAGCATCTATGGCAGATACTGTTGTTATCTGCTCTCCCACACCGTGATCTCTCGGCACAGTCACTTCACAGTCCACATTTTCAAACAGGGGCTTATTGTCATTCAGGTTATTTAATGTTATGATGACAGATGCCTCCACCTCTCTACGGAATGGGGATCCCCAATCAGATGCTCTGACTTTAAGACTGTAAATCCTGGGCATGAGCTCATAATCTAGGACCTCAGAGGTAGTGATGACACCAGTAAAGTAGTTGATGACAAATGGTTGGGGACTCAGATTGGTAATGCTGTAGGTCACATAGCCATTCTCCCCTTTGTCTAGATCAGTGGCTTTAACCGTCACCACACTGGTCCCTATGGGTACGTTCTCATCAACACTGGCCTTGTAAGAAGTCTGCTGGAACTCAGGTGCATTGTTATTTACATCAATCACATCAACAATCACCTTGGTTGCTGCTTTTTTGTCACTTGTAATCACATCCAACTGAAATTGTGAGGAAATATCAGCATTGATTGGCCCAGCGGTGCTGATTAAGCCTGTATCTGGATTTATGGTAAATCTGCTCGTGTCAGATTTGTGTTTGAAAGCATATTTTAGCTGTGGATACTTTGGCACAGCTGTTACCATAGTGACAGGTGTGTGAAGGGGGGCAAATTCACTCAGATTGACTCTGTAAACGGCCTTTTCAAATACAGCAGGGCCCACTTTGAACTGTGCAGAACTGACATGTACTAATTTAGCAGATGAAAATTGAGGGGGGCTGCCTTTGTCCTTTGCCTGTAAAGTCAGGTTGTATCCAAAAGGCTGGCTGTCCCAATCGACATCTTTGACTGCTTTAATTTTATACTCCTTGCTCCCGGGGCTGGTTCTTACAGCTTTGAACTGCTGAAGAGGGTCACCGGCCACAATACTCAATGATGCTATTTCTCCATTTGGTCCTTGGTCTTTGTCCTCCACTGTCACAATGGCATAAGTGGGGTCACGGTCTGCATCAGAGGGGGCCAAGGTTACTGCGGTAATTACAGGTGCATGCTCATTGGCCTGCTCCACCCTCACTGTGAGTTTGGCCATGCTACTGAAACCACTGCTGCCATACAGCTTCATCCCTCTATCCACGGCAAGGATCTCCAACTCGTACAGCTTCGTCTCAGAGTAGTCTAGTTTGCCAGTCAGTGTCACTACACCGCTCGTTGGGTGAACCGCAAACATGTCCGTCCACTCCCGGAAACTATAGTAGTATTCTCCATTCGTACCGATATCTGCATCAGTTGCCATGACTTTGGCCACGCTTGTGCGTATGGCTGTGTTCTCCGGCAGAGAGACGCTATAAGATGTTGGTGAGAAGAGAGGCCTGAGGTCATTAGTGTCAAGTACCTGCACCTTAACTCGAGCGCGACACTCAAAATTGGTGTTTCTCTCTGAGGCTTTAACAGTCAGCATGTAGTGGTCTTTAACCTCCCGGTTCAGAATGGCAGTGCTGCCTCCTTTGGTCCTTATCCGCAAAAAACTGAAATCTCCAAGCAAGTAGTCCTCTGCTTTGAATAAGTTCTCATTGTCTCCAGAGATTATTTTGTACCGTATCTCCCATGCTGGGTCTGTGATATAGATCCCCATTTTGGCGTGACTTTCTAAGTAAGTCTTAGCAGCAGAGTTCTCATATATGGTGGCATTGTAAAGAGAATGTGTGAACTGCATGGAGGTGGCCCTCACCATCCTTTGGTTCCCTGCGCAGCCACAGAGGAGCTGCAGGAGCAGCACAAGCAGTGGAACCATGTGCTTCCCCATTATTGTACCGTGATCTTCACAGAACCACCTGTGAGGGAAACAGAATGTACTTTAGTGCTATAACCCTGCAAAAATCCTTTTTTTGGACACTACCTGTAATTACAGTTTTTAAAAAAGTACAATTATAATCAAGTGAACTAATCATTTTATACTGTCATTCCCCATCTGAGCTGCCTGGAAAAAAAACAGCCAAAATGCTGAAAACCGTATTATTTGTGGCACGCGTTGCCAGACTCCATTAAATGTCATGACAAACGATGGCAAGGCTGATAAATGACTAAATAGGTTCCATGTGGAAATGAGATGAAGCAGATCAGTCAGTCAGGTGACAAGATCTAAGCCTTGCACAGCTCCCATGTCTGCACAATGCCAGATGCCAGCCCTGTGCCCTTCACAACATAAAAACCTCATTTCTTCAGTAGAAAAAAAGGCACAGGCAACACACAGACAAGCAAATCTTTACATTTTCTACTGCAGGAAAATGCTCGAACTTACATGTCTGATCACCCCTTAGTCATTTAAAAATCAAATCCTATTAATCAACACATGACCACACGGGCAGTGCAAACATTCTCAGAACTAAAAATGAATCTGGACTTTTACTCCTTGACCAAAAGAAGGTGCCGCTGCAAAGAAATCGCGACGCTTCTCTTTACAACCACGCTGAAGTGCGATCACAATTAAAACCGGAGGAGAGACGACTGTGAAACTGCTTTCAAATTGCGGATTCATGCGTTTACAAGCGCTTTACAGCGTCTCCAGCTCTGTGTGGGAGTCCGTACAAAGACAAATAAAAAAAAAAAGAGCAAGACTCTGCTACGTCTGCGCAGGAGTGCCTGGCATAAAACCTACGCTATTTACTTTTGGCGTGACAAAAGAGTTTAGTTATTAATGCGTTAAGAAGGGTAATAAGTGACAGGGTTTGCGCCCAGATCACCTTTAAACGGAAACTACAGCCTGCAGGTACAAAAGAACCATCTGCTCGTCTGTAACCACTGCAATAAAAAAATTACATCAAACTTAAACTTGTGGCTCATTTTCTACACATAAGCCGCAACAAACTGCCCGTTTATTTAAAAGGTGTTTCCGTGAATCCTCCGAGCAGTGACCCGTTTTCATTCGGGTAAAGAAAAAGTTACAAAAGGCACAAAAACGAGTTAGGTGCCTGGAGACTATTTCATTTCTAACCCCATCCCCCAACTACAGCCGTTCACTTTGAAACGATGGCAGCCTCGCACTTAGCAGAGATTTGCTTGGGGAAGAAAAAAAATCCACGGCGCCTACTCTTAGCACAAAACAAACTCTATGCTCAATATTTTGTTGTTTTTTGTTTTTTTTTTTACCGAGGCTAAACTTCTCCAAAGAGGTAGAGAAGGAAGCAGCAGCAGCGCTCGGTTTGTTTCGCACCTCACAATAGCAGACCTAACTTTTTTTTTTACTCCTTACAAAAGATGCCGACGGTTAAAGCGCACAAAAAAGCCCGCGGAGTACTAACAGAACAACATACATACCTCTTTTATTATTAGTCTCGGAGATTTGGAGGTTTTGCATGTAGTTTATGTAGTCCAAATCTCGGCATGGTAATACGTGGACTCTTCTCCTTCTCCGTTACCCCATCTGCCACCAGCAGGCAGCCTCTCTCTGCTTCCCGCACCGCTTTCCTTTCTCTTCCCACACTTCGCCGTGCCCGGTATCTTTCCGCGCTGCGCACGTCCGGATCTACTTACCGGCTGGCAGCAGGATAGGACCTTTTTCCGCTCTGAACCCGCGACCCTTTTGATTTGATTTACTGCGGCTCTGCTGTATTTTCATATGAAATATTTCCAGAGAGGCCAAGCTCCCGTCCTCGGCTAAATCGGTTTAATTTGGATCCAGCAGCTACCACTTGAGCCCCAAGGCAGCCCGGCTTTTATTATAGGAGTTGACTGATTGGTTGATTTTATTCGGTATAAATGTATACATGTAAAATTATAAATGAATATAAATACCAGGGTAGCGCGAAAAAGTGTAAAACTTATTTCCATTGTGGCCCCAAATCACAGGTATACATAGCGATTATAAATAAAAAGAAATTACAAATAATTATAAATTATGTAATTTATACAAAATTACAAAGTAAGTAAGAGTACATTAATAAAAAAAAGGAATGCATTGTTTTGTTTTTGGGCCAATGTATGAAATAAATGTTCTTTTACCCTGGTTTTATTATCACAGACACAGCCCTTTCACTGAATGTATTCAAAACTTTCACCCCACCGTCCATTTGTTAACTTTCAAAGATCAGAGTTATATCCGTAATCATTACCCACTAGGCTCCTAATTGGGCTTTATTTCCAATTCCAGCTGTTTTCTCTAGTCTACCTGGCGCACCCCTCCATGGTGAGACGGGCTTGTGTCCCCCATCTAGAATCGAACCAGGGACCTTTCGGTTGTGAGGCACATTGTGTAAACCACTACACTGCGCCACATTAAAAGCAGCAGGAGGACGAAACCTCCTGCTGCCCAGCTGGACTAACCCAATAGTCACCTCTTCCAGCTGCAGCCCACCACTCAGGGCACCCTGACAGGTTGTTTTGCGCATGGCCTCCCGCCTAATGGCAAACAAACAATAAGCTGCAATATTCAAGTGGACGATAATTTACGCTCTCCTTGCTGAAAAACGACCTCCCGCGTTTACATCATAATTGTGTTGTCCGCGTTAAAAAAAAAGCGGACAAACCTTATTTTACTAATGAAATCTCAGTCCGGGGCTTCTCTGATGATGATAAATGGACTAATAATAGATGCAAATGCAAGCTGTGTTGTTGCATCTTACGTGTTTTAACATCAACTCTGGAGATGATCTTCTTATTATTTTTACTAATGCGTTTTTTTTTTTAAATAACCCGGGTTAGTTGGGACTAACGTGGCCAGCAG
>VUQH01021541.1:4168-21617 GCA_015106775.1 Etroplus canarensis | reverse complement strand
TGCCTCGTAGTGGACAGTGGATAGTACAGCGTTAATAAAGTGCAACATTTCCCCACCACACAACTGATGATGATTGGAAAACTACCTGCGCTACCTCCCGAGCCACAGCCACTCCAGTGTATTGCATAACTGTGAGGGTTTTATTAATGCAGTTTTTTTTTTTCGGTTCATATCACGTGTCCAATCACTGTTTATTCTTTAAAAGGAAGGTCCAGGGTGAATTCAGGAGCCGGGGTGAGCAGCAGGCGTGAAAGCTATCAATCACAGCTGTCAATCAACAGGCACACAGCAGATATCTTCTGTAAGGCTTCAGCTGCTATTAACAGGGCAATAAAATGAGGAGAACACTTATTCGAGGGCCTGGATTTAGCACTTGGGACCATAATGACTTATTGAGAAAATGATTTTCTATTTCTATCAAGATCTTTTTTTTAAAGGGAGGAAACTGGAGCCAGGGATGACTTGGAGCCAGCATCAAACCTTAGTCAACAGTGCTACATTTTCTGAACGTTTACAAAGAAATAGTAAATTGCTCCTAATAGAAACCAAAGTTCTTCAAAAGCCAATGACCATTTTCTAGTAGATTATTGTGGCATTACAGGTTATGGATTGGGGTTTACACTTGGATTTTTATGTCACACAGTAGGTCATATTGTATGACAAAAAAATAATCATAATGTTGGTTCCAATCCACTGACATCTACTTTGGCTTACAGATGAAAACTGGCAGCTGCAGAATATAATACCAGTATTTGTAATATCTTGCAGCCCATAACAGTATGCATTGCTATAAACAGCCTTTCTTTCATTTGTACAGCTGGTAAGCCAGAAGCTCAAGGAGAACACACATGTCCCCTGTGCCGGGATTGTTTTGATACTAAGACTGGCCTCTCCAACCATGTAAGGGGACACCTGAAACGGATAGGTAGAAGTGTTACCAGCAGCACTAAGTCCCCATTGTGCATCCTAAATGAATTAATACAGAACAAAAAGGAAAATCCGAACATCCTCCGGGTCCTGACCAAGAGCCAGATACCCACACGACCTTCCACCTCTCAGAAGTTCATCAGAGGCAATGGCCTATTCCTGACGCGTGCACACATCCCAGTGAAAATCCAGCGTGGCATAACGAGTCCACGTCCCATACTGCACAGCTTTGTGCCCAAACACAAGGCAGAGAGCTTCTCAAAAAGCAAGAAGTGGCAGGGAGAAGCAGAAAGAGGCACTGAGACCTCGTCAAGTACTTTAGTGGAACTCCTCAAACCGAAACAGGAAAGCATGGGGCTTGCGGTGAGAAACAGTCGGGAAGACTATGCAACCAGGATGATCTGTGAGATGACCAAAGATTATATGGAGGAAACACAGATGACCATTCTGGAGCAAGACTGGACTCACGGTATGGAGGCTTTTGCGCTATGTGCTCTATAGATAGTGTTTTATGCTTGAATCGTCTCTTATGGCAATATGGGTGGTTTTGCAAGGTGTAGTCAGTTATGAGTGACATAAAATAACTTGTATTATTATCAAATGGCCTCAGGCATGGTTTGAATAAGATTTTTTGAACAGTTCAAAAATGGTTAGTAGTTCTAAACCTCATTTTTAGATCTTTGGCAAAACCTATTTCAAGGTGTGACTCTGAGTCATTATCATGCAGCTATCATTCCTTTACAAGTACATATTTGTGCTACTCTGTTGTTATTAATGGATAATATTTATGGGTATTATATGTAATTTATTGCTGCATTTTAATGAGTTCTTTTTGTAAAATGTGGGGGGTTAGTTTGGGTCACTTGTCCTGTCTTCATTTTCAATTAATTATCAGTAGAGCAGCAGCAACCAGTGGCGCTGGAGTAACACTTACTGTACATGTTGACCCATGTATGCAAGTTGTTACCTCCACATCAGCAACAACTTTTTACCAATTTCTTTCATTATTTTGATTATAAACAGATGCACATTTCTTGGGGTCCATCATGATGGCATGTTAAATGCACATTAATCTGATAGGGAGAGAAATTCATGTTAACCCTGAAAGGAGCAGTGTGTAAGATTTAAGGTGATCTGTTATCAGAAATTTCATCTAACATACATATTTATATTGTTTTTATAGTGTAAAATCACTATAGGGTAATAGATGCTGCATTTTTGTTGATATATATGTATACTATATTAGCAGGTCCCATTGCATAGGAGTTACCACGATGCGCCGCCATGTTTCTACAGTAGCTCAGAACTGACAGACTCCAATACTAGGGTTCACATTTACCATAAAATGCTATCACAATGCAGAACAGCTGTCATTACTCGTCAACTGTAATCTATTGCTTTTGAAGTATAAGAACTGAACTTCTGATTCTGAAATCTTATTCAACTGCATGTCTAATTTACAGCTTTTATGGGTCTTGTACTTTGACAGTGCAAAATGGCTCCACAGTGCCATCTACAACCCTGCAACAGTAATACTTTTTTCACATAGATGTATGAAATTTGGTACGCATGTCACATTCTAACCATAAACTCAACAAGAGGTCTGCCATTTTGCACTTAAGGGTCAAATTTTGGGATTTACTGTACAGAAGTTATACTTTAACAAACTTCCTCTTGGGATTTTACTGGATTATCTTCATATTTGGTAAGTTTCAACTACAGACCTTGGCAATGCTAAAGTGAGAAACTTTTGAGTTTTTGTTAAAGGGCGAATTTTGATCACTCACCATGAACATTTAAATCGATGTAATTCACACATACACTGTCCAATTTGGCCTAAATTTCTCATGTTTGGCCCAAAACATGTGTGGCAATATTCAATCATAGTCACGGTGCCACCTAGTGAAAAAAAGCAAATGTCACTTTTTGCAGTTATGTGCCGCTCTGAGCTGGTTGACCACAGCCATCTGAAATTTGGTCAGGAAACCCTTAAGGAGTTGATGTTACTTTATAGAGAAAACTGTGAGGTTTCCCAAAAAAATTATGGGACCCTGGCAGCTCAACGCATTTTGAGGTGCTCCCATGAAGCGTCACACAGGCCATAAAACGGGAAGGTGTTTTGAGGGGCTTGGAAAGCTTAAACAGTCATGAAACTTGGTCCACATGTAAACATGTAAAGTCGTACAAAAAGCTTTCTGGATCTATGCTCTAAACCCAAATGGAAGTCCACCATTTTGAATTTAAGATACAATTTTGGGGCTTTTTTTTTTGCTATTTTTAGGCCTGGTACTTTAACAAATTCCTCCTTGAACTTTAATCAGATCAGCCTGACCTTTGGTCAGTTTAGTCAAACACCCCAGTGATGCTAAAGTTTTTGATTTTTCGCTGAAGGGCTAGTTGTGGCGGCACAGTGAATTTTGATGTTTCACCACAGCACATGAAATTGATGTAACTCCAATATATATTGTTGAATCTGTCCCAAACTACACATGCTCTGGGGATGTCTACATGCCAACATTTGGTCACGGTCATCACGCCACCTAATGGCAACAGGAAATCAGCATTAGGTAGTAAAGCTCATCTGATGTACATAATCAGTGTGCCTTCTCCAATGCTACCTGGTCGACGCATAAAGTAATAAGCAACTCCTTTATACAGCAGCCAATTAGAATGCAGGTAAGCCATTTACCTGACTGTAGGAAATGCCTCGACTCCAGCGCACTCGAGCGGCAGCACAGCTTGACCATAGACCATAGACAAATTTTCATTACCTCCTCCCAGATAATATGTTGACTGTCGGTAGAAGACAATTAAAAAAAAAATGTAAGAATGGTTTAAAATCATTTGATTTGTGGGAAAAACATATTCTCTGCATAGAACGTCACCAAAGAGCTTTTGAGGTCCATATTAAAAAAACACGAAGTCCTCTTGATGTTGAGTCGGAGGCCTGTCATCCACGACTGCACAATTTTGTCTGTCCAATATCTGTCCAAATCAAACTTTCAGTGAGGTAAATTAGAAGAGGTTGGTAAAGATTTCAAAGCTCCACTGTACTTCCCAGAGATGTCTTTCTGGTATGTCTTCTATCCAAAACACTGATTTGATGAATTGGTAGTATAACATTTGAGTATTCATGAAGTTACACATGCAACAGTGAGTAATAGCTCACTTAACGTCACTTTAGGGTCAAGATGAGTCTCAAATTAGTCATTATCGAAAACAATGAGGTACTGTAGTGTGGTGGTTAGCACCAGAAAGAGGATTCTGGGTTTGAATCCATCAGCCTGTAACCTTTCTTTTGTCATGTTCTCCCTGTGCCTGCATGGGCTCTCTCTGGGAGCTTCGGCTTCTTTCCATAGCACAAAGACACTCTCTGTGGACAAAAGTATTAGGCCTTGCCTCTTAATCATTCAATTCAGTTGTTTCATTTAGTCCCATCGCCGCAGGGATATAAAATCAAGCACCTAGCCATGCAGTCTGCCTATGGGTCTTTACAAAGAGCTCCCTGAATTCCAGCTTCTTCTTCTTCTTCTGCTTTCGGCTGCTCCTGTTAGGAGTCGAACACAGCAGATCATTTGCCTCCATCTTACCCTATCCCTGCATCCTCTTCCCTCACACCAACCCTCTGCATGTCCTCCTTTGCTACATCCATGAACCTTCTCTGTGGTCTTCCTCTTCTCTTCCTGCCTGGCAGCTCCATCCTCAACATCTTTTGTCCAATATACCCACTATCCCTCCTCTGAACATGTCCAAACCATCTGAGCCTTGCCTCTCTGACTTTGTCTCCGAACTTCTCAACCTGAGCTGTCCCTCTGATGTACTCGTTTCTAATCTGGTCCATCCTGGTCACTCCCAGCAAAAATCTGAACATCTTCAATTCTGCCACCTCCAGCTCTGCCTCCTGTCTTTTCATCAGTTCTCGCTACCATTTTGCAAACCTTCCCTTTCACTCTTGCTGCTCTCCTTCTGTCACAAAGCACCCCTGACACTCGTTTCCGCCAACTCCTCCCTGCCTGAACTTTCTTCTTCACCTCTCTCATGCTCTGTCAGTTGATTTGAATGGTTGATCCCAGGTATTTAAACTCATCCACCTTCACCACCTCTACTCCTTGCCTCACAGCTCATTTAATTCTAGTGTGGTATTATGATAGGATGCCAACAGGTCATTTGCAATGGTGGCATTCTCCTTATATTCCATGATGAACTGTAAATGGTGCTATTAAGTGGAAGTGTTTAGGAATCACAACAACTCAGCCAAACAGTGGCAGACCAGATAAAGCTACAGAGCGGGGGTCACTGACTGTTGAGGCACATAGTTGCCAGTGCTCTGCAGACTCAATAACGGTTCCAAAATTCCAAACCTCTTCTGGCTTTAACACCAACACAAAAGCCGTGCACTCGGTGCTTTGTGGCATGAGCTTCTATGGTGGAGCAGCTGCATGCAAGCCTTACATCACCAAGCACAATGCAAGGCATTCAATGGAATGTTGTAAGGCATTCCACCACTGGACTCTTGAGCAGTGGAAATGTATAATATGAAGTGATGAATTACACTTCTCTTTTCAGTCTGATGTATGAGTCTGGGTTGGTGAATTCCAGAACATTACCTGCCTGACTGCACAGCGCCAATTGTAAAGTTTGCTGGAGGAGGGATAATGCTTCCGGGTTGTTTTTCCTGGGGTTGGCCTGGGCCCACTAGTTCCAGTGAAGGGAAATCTTAATGCTTCAGTTTACCAAGATATTTTGGACAATTCTATGCTTCCAACTTTATGGCGACAGTTCAGGAAAGGCCCTTTTCAAAGCAAAGTCCATAAAGACATCGCTGGATGAGTTTGAAGTGTATGAACTAGACTGGTTCGCACAGAGCCCTGACCTCAATCCCTTCCAACACCTTTGGGATGAACTAGAACACACATTCTGAGCTAGGGTCTTTCGTTCAACATGAGTGTTTGACCTCATAAATGCTTTTCTGACTGAATGGGCAAAAATTCCCACAGACACACCCCAAAATCTTGCTGAAAGCCTTCCCAGCAGAGTTGAAACTGTTAGAGCTGCAAAAGGCAGACCAACTCTCCCTATGGATTTGGAACAAGATTGTCTCAAACTCCTGTAGATGTAACATGTATGTGTTCAAATACTTTTGTTCATGCAGTGTAAGGTTAGGTTAGGTTAGGTTATGTTATGTTAGGTTGACTGCTAATTCTGAATTGGCTGTTGGTGTGAACGATTGTCTCCCTGTGTCAGCCCTGCAACGGTCTGGCGACCTGTCCAGGACGTACTCCACCTCTTGCCCTCTGACAGCTGGGACAGGCTCCAACCCCCCTGCAATGCATGAAAATGCACCTCTGGCTGTCCCCCTTGTATTTTCCTACAAGGGATTGTCACAGAGGATTAATCCACATATGTAATTTGGCAGAGGTTTTACACTGGATGCCCTTCTTGGTGTAGTGCTCCATGACCTTTTGCCTGTAAAACAAATGTGTGAACCACTACACTACAGAGACACTAACCCTGACATGAATAAAAGGAAGAAAAATGGATGGGTGGAGGGATTTATATTCCTTTTACAGTTATGGTAAATTTTTTCATGGATATAAAAATAAAACTCGTTTTTTGTGTTTATTTTTGAAAGCTCCTTTGGGATACCTACTTAATCACACCAGTTATCAATGTTTGTTAACACACAGGGGTGGGGTTGTTTTCAGTCTTCCAGAGAATGAAGAGATCTGTGATTTTGTGCGTGTGTGTGTGTGTAGTTTAGGAGTCCTATGTGACTCTCTTGAGGTGGTGTACTCTATGTGAAAATAGTTCCCCCAAAGACACAAGACTGTGTTAAACTTTACCAGTAACACTTTCCAAACAGGAGAGTGCAAATAAGATGCTTAGAATGCAGCCAGGTGGAAGAAGACTTTAGCGCACACTGGGAGTAACAGTTTTCATGATAATAAAATTACTGCATGAACTCAAATACAGTTCTGTGTTTCCCCATAAATATCCAACTTCTGATGTTCAGACACCTTGATTTGTCTTATGCAGTATATGCTTGCTAAACTGTATTAAAATGAAGATAAAACTTGCAAAATACAAGATGCACTCACATCGTGTTCAAATGTTTTATCTTTCAGGGGAATGTGATGCAAGAAATATTTGTATTCAGTGCGACGGCGCCTTCCCCACTGTTGCCCAGCTTCCTGGTCAGATTCAAGCAAATGTGCGCAGGAAGAGGATGGCAGTTTTTGAAGAAGCAGGTAAGGTCTGCTGAGGTTACAAAAAATGAGGTATGCGGCATGTGTAGACAAAACTATGCACAATAGTCTGTCAGCGTGATATACACTGAGAAAACTGATGGGATTTTTTTTTTTTTTTTGTCCCAGAATAATTAAGTTATGCTTCCTGATGATGATAACTTGATATGTTTCCTGAGATAAAGCAGTCTGGTGTTTTATTTTCTAGGCTACGATTATAAGCAGAAGAAACCAAGACCAAGGCCGGGGCTCAAAAAGAATATTTTACCCTCACTGAATACTGAGATATACACACTCACCTGCAGGTAAATGAAATAGAAGGCTACACATTAAGGCCGTGTTTTCTGACTGGGGACTAGAGCTTTCTCTAAGAATTTCGTGCATATATGTGTGACCAGAAAGGCATTTAAAAAAAACAAGGGTTAAACTAGAAGGATTAGACTGGACTTGTGCAAGCACGTCGTCTGGCCAAAGTTTTGTGACCACCATCAGCTGTATATTGAAGTTGGCACTGTGACAGCACTGGTTTGTAAAGCCCTGGTTTGAAGTCTCAGGTTTAGCAGTGACCGTCCTGTTTTTCTGTGCCAGTTTACAGTTAGACGAGAGGACGGGCTGTAATCAGTTAAAGCTGGATGGCTTGGTTTGAAAGGTAAAGTCATAGCTATAGGTACCCACTGATTAGTGCTGTGTGGCATTCAAATAAAACATTAGAATTTCACCCACCAAAACTGAAGCAAGGATCGGCATCCAGCGTAAAACCTCTGCCAAATTACCAATGTCAATTAATCCGTCGTGGCCACCCCTTAGGGAGAATACAAAGGAGCAGCCGAAAGTGCATTATATATTAGAACAATAATCCACATTATTTTTTGTGTGACTTATCAAGTCAAGATAAAGCACTGTCATTGAAAAAGAACATTTGGAACAACAAGTGTTGACTGAAAGTGATTTCCAGGCAGACATAAACCCAGTTACAAAACACAAGGCTCATATAAATGAATATGATAAATATGAAAAGCGAAGCAAAAATTACAATGATAAAAAATGTGACAAATAAACAAACTGATTAAAACACTGGGACAAAACTACAACAGCCAACATAAAAGAGCAGTAAGAAAATGCTCACAGGAGACTTGACAAAACAGTGAGGCACCTTAGGCTTGCTGAAAGCAAGTGAACGTATGCTATATGGACAACAGTATTGGCACACATGCATTGCATCTACAGTACAGGAACGTTTATGACTTTCCATTCTAAATCCATAGGCATTAATATGGAGTTTCCCATATTTGTGGGAATTTTGACCCATTCATCCAAAAGAGCATTTGTGAGGTCAGACACTCATGCTGGATGAAAGGGACTGGCTCACAGTCTCCATTCTAGTTCACCCCAAAGGTGTTGAATGCGGTTGAGGTCAGGACTCTGAGCGGGCCAGTCATGTTCTTCCATACCAAACTCATGCAACCACGCCTTTATGGGGCTTAATTTGTGCACTGGAGCACAGTCATGCTGGAACAGAAAATGGTCTTCCCCAAACTGTTTCCACAAAGTTGGAAGCATAGAATTGTCCAAAATGTCTTGGTAAGTTGAAGCATTAAGCTTTACCTTCACTGGAACTAAGAGGTCCAGGCCAACCACAGGAAAAACAACCTCATAGCATTATCTCTCCTCCAGCAAACTTTACAACTGGCACAGTGCAGTCGAGCAGTTAACATTTTCCTGGCAATTACCAAACCCAGACTTGGCCATCAGACTGCCACACAGAGAAGTTTTATTGGTCATGCCACCAAACACGTTTTCACTACTCCAGAGCAGTGCTTTACACTTCTCTTACACTACTCACACTGCTACTACTGATGCCTGGCATTGTGCTAGGTGATGTCAGGCTTGCATGAATCTGCTCAGCCTCCAGGAAGGGCATCCAGTGTAAAATCTGTGCCAAATCACAAATGTGGATTCATCTGCTGTGGCAACGCTTCAAAAAACAGACATCTCGGGCATTAAACGTATACCTAAAATTCTTTACAATGAAAGAAAAGGGAACAATATGGAGATGTTTTTACAGGTAATTAGGCAGTCGTTTTTTTGGACCAGCCCACTTTAAGCTCAAATCGGGCTGCATATGGCCTACAGTGTAAAATGAGTTTTTTGTTCCAGGCTGTAAATCTAAATAAGGCAATTAAACACTGATTTCATTTTCACCATGTGTATCATGACGCATGACCATGGGAGTGAGTAATTACTGTATGTGTAGAAAAAAGTAAAAGCTCAAATCCTAATCTACGAAGATCTGTGTTTAGCAGCAATGACTGTTGTCTCCTTTGCTGTGTCTCTACAGATTTTGTGACCTAGTATTCCAGGGTCCCTTGTCCATCCAGGAGGACTGGATCAAGCATTTACAGAGGCACCTTCTGCACACCAGCGTGCCCAACTCAGGAAGAGGGATGGTAGAGGTTGCAGGTCGTCATCAAACTACAAATCTCATATCTCATGTTTGTGAGCACCCAGAAACTGAGTAGTTTTAATTCTGGTTCCCTCCTGTAAGTTTATATATATATATATATATATATAGAATTCTAGAAACTCTTTATAAAGCATTTAATAGTTATAGATTCATCTTTATCAACTGCTGTATAAATTATTATATACAACAAAGTGTAATATACAAAAATATATTCGCAATCTGGCAGTAGATTTGCCAAAAAAAACCTTTTCTCATATTTTTGTCATCATATAAGTGCCTTGTTGATTCAACAAAGCAACTTCTTATAACAAGGAAACTTAATGAGGTGAAAAATATCACCTCTGACTTTTGTAATGAGAAGCTTTTCATCGAGACACAGACAGTTAGAAGGAGCGTGGCTACTCCTGTACTTTCAAAATAGAGAGGACTCAGATTTTGAGGGCGTTTCATGCCTCATTTTCATTTAGAAACAAAATTCAGTGAAATTGTTGCTGTTGCTGTACACACATGATCTCTCCTAATCAAAATTACATTCAAGATGCTGGAACAGCTTGTTCTGTCATTTTTTTTGTAATTCTACGGTTTAACCTTCAACCATCAGTTTTTTTTTCTGAAATCAGGCTCTCATTACAGGCACAGCAACAGCTTTTTCATGTAAGTTGTAACAATAATAATAATAACATTTTCCATTATTAGCTTTATATTTCCAAAGGTTCTGTATTTGTTTCTTACCAGGGGTGTTTCCAGGAATTTTAAATTGGGGGGCAAGGAACAAAAAAGGGGGGGGCACAGGAAATCAGAATATTTATTCAGAAATAAAGCCAGTGTAGAAAATACTGAGCACCATTTCCAGGCTCATAAGAAGCCCTCTGTGCTATTATAGATTTATTGCGTGGAAAGTGTTGCAGCACAAGAATTTAACCCTCTGGGGTCGCCGGTGCATCCAAATCACATGACTGCAAATAACATGACCTAGCTGCAAGATGCAGCCTCGCTGGGTCTCCGTTTCAGCTTGTAGTGAAAGTGCAGACTTCAAGCTTTAGACCCACTTTTTAAATTGTGTTGATAGGCAAGGTAAAACCAGACACAATAAATAATGTGCTCCATGATTTTTCTGCTGAACACACAGAAGGAGAGAGAGACCTAGAGAGACAGTGAGTTCTGAGATTTGAGAGATTAAGGCCGAGATGGTTCGGACATGTTCAGAGGAGGGATAGTGGATATATTGGAGAAAGGATGTTGAGGATGGAGCTGCCAGGCAGGAGGAGAAGAGGGAGACCACAGAGAAGATTGATGGATGTAGTGAAGGAGGACATGCAGAGGGTTGGTGTGAGGGAAGAGGATGCAAGGGATAGGATGAGATGGAGGCAGATGATCCGCTGTGGCGACCCCTAACGGGAGCAGCCGAAAGCAGAAGAAGAAGAGATTGGTGACGCGTCCTTGTGTGTTGTGGTGGTGTATATAACTTTGTTGTTTGCTAAATGTATGTGTATTTTTTAATATACACCTAATGTTTTCATTCTAAGTTAAAAAAAATGGTTAGTTAAACATGTTTGTGATTTTCAGAGTAAAAAAAAAAATTAACTCAAGTTGTAACTTAAGTTTTTTTTTGTGATTTTAAAGTCCATTGTGTTAATACAGTATTTCAAAATGAAAAACAAAAACCTCTAAATTTATAAGGTGAGGTTATGTTGAAAAAATGCCACCGAACAAGGCAAAGTAAACAGTTTTCAAGGTGAAATAAAAAGGTAAAATCAGAAGTAGTCTAACACATCCAAGCGTACCCCAGACTCCAGAGGGTTAAACATAATTTTGTGCTGGACAATTGTTTTGCAAAGTGGAATGTGTTCAGATTTTTTACTAACTGTTATAATCCTACTGAAGTGGCTTAATCTTGTACATATAGTATAATAATCATATGTTTAAAGAAGTGAACATACTCATTATGGAGAACTGCACTTTTCAGAATTATATACATGATATTACTTCACTAGCCCCCATGCCCCCCCTTTGGACACACCCCTGGTTCTTACATTGCTCAGAATGGTTCGTAATCACCAGTGTTAAGATCTTTAATACTGAATTTGCTGCATACGGTTCATGTCCAGTACTTACTGTCCAAATTCCATTGCATGTAAATTTGGTGCCTGCTTGGTGTGACAGGATCGCTACCTGTGCGCTAAACAGCATAATATTTTAATGGGATTGGGCTCTTTTCAGTTTTCAAGTATTCCAGCATGAAAATAAAAATTCAGAAGAAGGCAGTGAGTTCCCCTTTTCCCAGGACATTTTAATCTCTTATGTTATACACTTAGATTTTTTAAGGAACAGCTAACGCCTTGACCTTCTTTTCAGCTTACCCTACCGTGTGTGGTCCGGTCCGGCTGAACCTGTTGCCAAAACACTCCTCATACTCACAGCACTTTTGATTCAAACCTTATCAAAAGCCAGCAAGTAAAATGGCCAAAATATGCATTGTTAGATTTAGCCAAATCAAATAAATATATACTCTGATTTTATAACCGTCATAAAAGGATAACTATTTTACGCATTAACTTACCTACTTTGAATCTGAAAAATTGCAAACATAGTCTCCTAATTTATATAGTACAGTTTAGATTTTTATTATAGCTTGGTAATTCATTAAATAATTTTAATTTGATTTGTATCATATCTTCCCTAGTCCAGTATTTGTCAAATTCTGATGCAACTTTTAAAGTAAATGTATAGAAATCAGCTGTGTTAATATTTGGCTTGCATGGTATGAAGGAATTGCTAGAAATTTAAGGAATTCTACTTAAACAACTGTTAGTGATGCTGTACAGAATTATAATAATAATGAGATGTAGCGATTAAAAAGTAGATCAGGCCCTTTCACCCTTCCATTAAT
Organism: Etroplus canarensis; assembly: GCA_015106775.1. Classification (NCBI taxonomy): domain Eukaryota; kingdom Metazoa; phylum Chordata; class Actinopteri; order Cichliformes; family Cichlidae; genus Etroplus; species Etroplus canarensis. Next base: position 9,091 of record VUQH01021541.1, on the reverse strand, counting down.
ACTGAAATGTGTACAGTGCAGTGTTCAGGAGAGCATCTGACTCAGTTGTGCTGACATTATTTACAGCAACCGTTTTGATGGACTGAGCAAAAGGTTTAACAGACACGTGGATAATTGAGCAAGGTGAGATTAAGGTAGAACAAGAGACTTCATTTGCAATAGAATAGTGTTTGACGCTATTGAAAGGTTATGCTCACACGTTTAATAAACCTTAGCTGAATCTTGGATCAACAGAAAAGTGCACATTTGTACACTTGAACAAACACTGCTGGCTGAAATAAGTCCTAAGGCAATTTCAGCGTGGGTGATTGAAATCTATACTCATCTTCTAATGTAAAAATATATTCCAAAGTTTTTCTGAAGCTAGCACCATGTCTGTTTTGTGTTTCTTTGCCTGCTGTGGCTCAGCAGGGAAACACAATCCAGGGCAATGGGGGAGACAGGAAGTTTCTTGCTGTAAAACGTTAAGTTTGAAGGAGAGCCACTTGAGAAAGCGGACTCCTGACACAAGGTACATACCACTGCTGGCTTTAGTGACAGCATTCTGTCATTCAGGCATAGGTCACTATTGCCTTGATGTCTCTCACTGCTTTGCATAGGTGCCTTTTTTTGCCATACAAAGCAAAAGACTTTTTTTGCACTTGTGGCAATGAGTAATGTCAGCATCAACTCTAGTGAAGTGTAACCACACCTTTGAATGTTTGCTTCTCTCTGCCATTGTCACTAAAAGCGGTGTCAGAAGAACAAAAAATTCGTTTGAAATGAATTACCTTAAATTTTTTTGCAAATTAGAAACAGAGTTGATTAGACACAAGAGACATGTGCAACAGTTACCTTGCACGTGCCTGTCTGTTATTACAACTCAGACTTGTGCCTTGTTGAAAATGACAAGTAAATGTTAATAGATCCGGCCCAGTTAGATTGCTGTTACTTTTATGAGAAACGTGACCAGGTGTGAAAGAACACCTTCAAATGCCATTGAAAAGGAGTGCATTTTTGTTTTAGATAAACTTTTAAATAGATTTTTTTTTCACAGAATAAGGGCTGTAATTTTTGTTTCCAATTGCTTACAATAAAATATTTTGTTGAATTTAATCCAGGATTAACCTTGAAGGAACAGATGAGCCAAATTTCTTAGCAAATTCATATTCAGGTCAAAGTTATTATAGTTAATTAAAACTAAATTAAAAACTAAGACATTTTAGTTAACTAATATAAAAAACTAGACTTTTAATTTTAAAAATTAACTGAAACAGTATTAACATATCAAAATAAAATAAAATGATATACAGGAAATGTGCTTAGCTTTAGTCTTTATCAATTTGGTCAAATTTGGTAAGACAGCCCGTCTGATGAGGCGTTGGTGCTTCTGTTTATTGATACTCAGATATCTGCATGACTGAGAGTGGTGTGATTTCTGATCTGAACATCTTAAATCTTCTGCTGACAAATACCATTCATGTTATAATAATCAGGAAAACTAAAACTGGCACCGAAACAAGTGAAAACTAAACAGAAATGAGCAAACATATTCTGGTAAATGATGCTAAACAGAATTTAAATCAAAAACTCAAAATGAAATATGTATTAAAGCTAATTACAAAATGCATGTAAAGAAAACTAGAAGAAATTCCAGGAAGGGTCAAACATGCTTTTGAAGCTCGTTAAATGGCAGTTGAATATTATCGCTATCAGAAATATGGCTGGTAGGTGCCTTCCTCCACCTCATAGTTAGCTACTAGGCTGGAATCATGTCAGTAATTTGTTGTGGTGGCGTAGTTGACAAGATATAAATGACAACGTTTGCATTCGGTGGTGCTGGCATTAAAACATTTGCTGGAATTTCACCAAGGAGACTGAGGTGTGTGTTCCATGTGGAACTGTTGCTGTTAAACTTTATTTTTACATTTGTTTTTGGATGTTTTTTTTTTTCCTGTAAACATACATTGCAACCGATATGTGCCATTTAATGGGCCAGTGAGATTCAAAGTTTGTGAATAAACATTACAGCTGGAGCTCTTTACAGAGACCAAGAAGAGAAAGGCACAATTATCCTGCTGTTCTACCCTTGTTTCGCCATTAATATTCTGCTTTGTCTCTATTAAAGTGATTTATATTTTCATGGCAGTAAATGATCATTTTGTTACCTTCAGCCACACGTGAATTCAACAATAGTGACACTAGCTGAGTTTAACACTAGAACCACCAACACTGCAAACTACCTAGAACCACCAGGGGAGATCTTTTTGACCCCATCCTGAATCAGTAGCAGCAGTGGCAAATGTGTAATTTTTTTTTTCTAATTATCAGTAAGATTTTGCGAAATAAGCATTTCAGATGAAGTTTTGGGGGCTAATTGGTGTGACAAATTACAAATTACTCTCACTGATAGATCATAATGGTCAAATATTTTTTAGACTCCGCTACCAAGCAAAGGGTGCGACAACCAACATAGTGACTAACACAAACAATGTAGAAGAAAGGCATTATGGAAAATTTTGGACAATGTGTGGTACTAGTTGTGCTAAAATAAAGAAAGTATAAACTGTGAAACAGACTGAGCATATCATCACCCACGTTTTAAAACCGCTCAGTTGCTACACATGAATAAATAAGCGCATTTTCATAAATAAATATTGTAAAAGTAGAACTGTGAAAGTTGATCACACCATCCACCTGTGCCTCCTCCTCACCGGATCCTCTGTGCACACTGCTCCGTCTGCAGCCCTTCGTCCCCTCGGCTCTGCTCCACAGGTCAAAACCCGATCCAGTTCAGCTGCTTTGCTCCGGATTTCACTCTTTACTTGCTTGGATCATTTCGCCGCGCCTATACTCTGCTGAGTTCAGCTAACGCTCCACTGCTGCACTGCACAGCTATACCAACCTGCCCTGTTCTCCACGCGTTCCGTCCGCCACTCTGCCCTACTGTGCTGCAGCTCAGCATCCCATCCTCGAGTCCTGACAAGTTTGGTCTTGCAATAATTATTCATGTTTGATCCAACTAAAGTGCCCTATGTATTCTATCACGGTCAGGAAGCTAGCTCTGGCTCATAGTGTAGTAGCCACCATGTCAAAATGTGCGTAAACATGACTCCCACGACTGTTAATGTAGCATTTTACACCGATTTCTATGGCAGTCAAAAGGCCCCCCTCGGGTTCTAGGTATAAGTAGTTGTGATTTTTTTGTTTTCATTCCACACATCCTGAAATTCACTATATGATGAATAAACATTTTAAAGAAAGCCAGGAAATACGACTATAACTGATGGGCTTTTATTTTAACAGAGTAACACGATTTTAAAAGGCCGACGAGTAAAAATGAGACCCTCCTGAAGAAATAGCTTTTCCTTCGCTACTCAAAGGTTCCACGGCCTCTGTGAGAGGAAATAACTTTTCTGCTCCAGATGAAGCGATAGCAGGTTGTTGTTTGTACACGGTAATTGTTGCCTTAAAAACCTCAACTATAACGAGACATTCAAACAAAAGGAAATTCAAATGCTACTGGCACTCTTTCAGGAACGTGAAAAATGCTGTAACAAAGATCTGAGCAAACCAAAAGCTAAAAATACATTTCTGGTGGATTTTGTGGAATACAATTTAAGGTTGATTTGTGTTTAATATGTATTAACCTGTTAATCTGTCCTGTAAACAACCTTGAACGCCGCAGTAATTTTAGGCAGAAATGGCGTACTTCTCATTTCAAAGAAAAGTGTCTTTCATTACAAAGCACAGCTGCAACTTTTAGCAGCAGCGGCAGCAGCTGGAGTTGCTGCTTTCAGTTGTCTAAAGGTGTCTTATGTGATAATGAATCATCCCCTACCCCACAACACACAGCTCAATTTTATTTGTTATGTTTAACAAAATTTGTTGCAATTCAGTCGGGTGAAAGATGCACATTTTAGTGTCACTTTGCACCATTATTCCCAGCAGAAAGTAATTTTAGGGCTATGTGCTATTTTAAACTCCAGTGTTTTTTAGCAGAGCAGGCTGGGTATTTGATGTTTCTAATGCTTGATAGCCACTTCTGGGTTTTCTACTTACCAGTGGCAAAGGGGGCTAACCCTGCAGTTTATCTTGGGCAGTATTTAAAGCAGCGATCAAAGCTGTACAAACCAATTGTCATCATGCTTCTCCGGAGGGAATTTTGAAGTACATTAATGCTCCTTCTTTGGGAAATAATTGTGCCACTCTGTGACTTCATTAGGTCTCCTGGCTGTTTCAAAAGATGTTCTCTCTGGAGGTTGAAAGCCACATCGCTGGCAGACAGCATCCCAAGGGGCTGAATGAATAAAAAAAAAGGAGAGATTATAATGAGATTGAGTTAGCCATGACCAGAATTGGGCTTTTCATTATCCCACTGGCTGGAGAGAGAGAGAGAGAGAGAGAGAGAGAGAGAGAGACAAGGCTGACAAAAAGAAATGTGTTGTTGCAGGACCTGCTCACCATCTGCCAACTGGGCCCAATGGTAGGCAGCCAATGCATGCTTATCATTTCCATGGGTATCAAAGGGGCCTCCCCTCTGGAGAGTTCTCCATTAAAACTGCAAGCAATAACCCCTGTACGGGGGGGGGGGTGAAACATGCATTTAAATCAGAGGTAACAGTTTCTATCACTTCAGCAAATTAGAGCGCGGGGCAGCATGAGGAAACCTCCAACTAGTTCCTGTTTTCTGTAGGTTGCTTATACAATCGTCAAGAAATGTCACAGTGGTTCTGTTTTTGTTACGTGCTGCGGCATCCTCAAAAAGTGTGCATCAGCTAGAAGGAGTTTTTTTTTTTTTTTGTGCGTCAGCTACTCTGGAGTTTTCTTGTTATTCAGTGTCTGTAGCAGCAGTGAATCAAAGGTCAGGAGCATCGATCACGACCTGCTCCTTTGGCCAGTTATTTAGAAGTGCCACATATTGTCTGTGTAAAAAAGAAAAAA
>VUQH01021533.1:1069-31513 GCA_015106775.1 Etroplus canarensis | reverse complement strand
AAGTATTCCACAATTTTTTTTTTTTTTTTTGTTTTGTGGGTGGGGGGGGGGGGGGGGGGAGGGGAGGGGAAAAAAAAAAAAAAAAAAAAAAAAAAAAAAAAAAAAAGTTTTTAGAAAAAAAAAAAAAAAAAAAAAAAAAAAAAAAAAAAAAAAAAAAAATAAAAAATAAAAAAAATGAAAAGGAAAATGTATCTTTCCTTTCCGTCGCACAAAAATAAATGGACTGATTAAAAAAGAAAGATAAAAAAGTAGCTACTACAGGAAAAACTACAGAAAAACAATGTGCAGATTGACTCGCTTCTATTCAAAACGTGTATTCCCGAGTTGCAGTCATTGGTTGTCCATTTGTCACCCATTTAAAGCTCCCTCTGCCTCCCTCCCTCCCTCCCTTCCCGTCTCTGCTAAGCATCTCCAGTCTACATATCTTCTTTAGCTTTAACGAGCCTCGTTAAGATCGCAATAATATTCCACCCTCTAATTGCTCATTCCATTCAGCAGATAGGCGAGCATTGGCTTGTGCCTGATGCGCGCGGTGCGGTGGGAGGGTTGCTGTGGAGATCGGAGACTCTGATAACCCCCCGTGCGTGCTGCACAAGTGGTGAAAGCCTCGCGCTACGTACTGGCTAATGATTGGCACGCTTGACAGTGATTGGCAGGGCTGCCATGACAACGCTACAACGACACCAAGAAGACCAATAGAAAAGGGAAACAAAATGTTTCAATGCTACACTCAACGGCGGATTTAGGGGGGAGATATTATGAGGCTGGTGTCATTAGGCGATAGCCATTGAATCATTCAATCTTTTTTACTTGCCGTATTTTTCGGTTTTTCCCTTTTTCTCGATAATTTTCTTTCTCTCTCAGGTCATTTCCATGGTTTTCAGATCCCCTTTAGAGCTTTATCCCTCCCATTTCTTCCTGCCAAACTTCGCTGATCGCCCTCTGCTCCTGGCGAACAGCGCTCCCACCACCAGGTCTCCAGAAGACTTGTCCATGTTTCAGCTACCGACCCTCAACTTTTCCCCGGAGCAGGTGGCAAGCGTCTGCGAGACGCTGGAAGAGACCGGGGACATCGAACGGCTGGGCCGCTTCCTCTGGTCCCTGCCTGTGGCTCCGGGAGCGTGCGAGGCGATCAACAAGCATGAGTCCATCCTGCGCGCCCGGGCCGTGGTGGCGTTCCACACGGGGAATTTCAGAGACCTCTACCACATCTTGGAAAACCACAAGTTCACCAAGGACTCTCACGGCAAACTGCAGGCCATGTGGCTGGAAGCTCACTACCAGGAGGCCGAGAAGCTCCGCGGTCGTCCCCTCGGACCTGTCGATAAGTACCGGGTGCGGAAGAAGTTTCCGCTGCCTCGGACCATCTGGGACGGCGAGCAGAAGACGCACTGTTTCAAAGAGCGGACGCGGAGCCTGTTGAGGGAGTGGTACCTTCAGGACCCGTATCCAAACCCCAGCAAGAAAAGGGAACTGGCTCAAGCCACTGGACTCACTCCTACACAGGTCGGAAACTGGTTTAAAAACCGGAGGCAAAGAGACAGAGCTGCGGCGGCCAAAAACAGGTTGGTGATTTTTTATGTTCTGTCTACCGAAGCAAAAGAAGGTTCTGAAGTTTGCCTGCGATGCACATTTAAAAGAAAATGGAGGGTTTCTTCAAACATTACGCTTACGAATAGCGTCTGTCTAGGAAAAATACAAGTGTGACTGTCAGGTGGAGGGAGCAGGCTGCGGCGACATTTTGTTATCAAGAGAAATCCGGATAAACACAAAAACACTTCTTTTGCAGATACCCAGAGCTGCTCTGAACACATGCAAAACTTCATTATTATTATTGTTATTTGGAAGAAACTTAAAAACACTTTTGCGGATTAATAATTTACAGGCATTTTAAATTAAATGTCATTTTTTTATTTAAAAAAAAGAAAAAATACAATGAATCCAAAAAAGTGAAATTTGGTATTAAAAATCACTCTGAATAATCAAATAATACAAACACAAAATAAAATTACTGCCAACCCTGAGAAGCGATAGTCGCACCGAGTTGTTTTGAAGCAGAAACACTTTATCTTTTTCAGTGAGAGTGAAAGTATTCTGATAACTCACGAAGACCACTGAACAGCGCCTACAGGACTGCACTAATTTAATATTTAAAACTATTTCTCCTGTAAAATAAAAAAAAGCCAAACAACCCCCATTAATTATTTTAATCAGCTGGCATAAAACCAGAAGGCACTTTTAACACATTTAGGCAAAAGTTAAATCGTTCGATCTTTACAGTTAAATACAGTTGGATTTGTCATGTTTTGCAAATAAATTCTTTATTGTCTTCTGCACTGATTTGCGCACGCTCCTCAGCCTTGGTGCGTTTATCACGTGCTGTGGCGTGTTAAGCGTTTTAACATCAAATGTTGCTCAGTGTTGTTGAACAGAAAGATTATCTCAAAGGATGAAAGATATTATTGATATTTGAGCATGCGTATAGAAAAGCATTTAAAGACATAGGCTGTATTCATAACATTAAGTGTGGTATCATTCCATTGAAATGCTATAATTGATTAGAAAATACTTTGGAGAGCACTAAGCCATATGAACCGTACTCTAATATTTTTGCTAAATGAATAGATATATTTCCAGGCTGACATTATCCCCCCCTCACCCACCCACCCACCCAGTGATGGAGTTATTATCATGAGTGGATTGGAGATAAACATTTAGGATGATTGGAGTAACCTGGATCTCAACGTCACTCATTCACACACGTCCACTTCCATCAGACTAAAGCACATCTGTATCAAAGGTTTAGGGACAGGTTGGCACCGTTGGCAGACCCATATTTCAGTTTAAAACACAGAAATAATCATTTTTATTTGGCCTCTGAGAGTGTAGAGCCATGGGGGCTCGGGGTGAATACAGCTGTGCAGAATTAAGAAAGCAGAATAAACATTCACAACAGTAACTAAAACCAGAAGAAAAACAAAATAGCCAACATGGCACAATGTCTTCAAACTGCCTGCATGAAAGACACCAGGCTGGATTTAAAGCTTTCCTGTACATATATATGAGAAATGATTTATATACCAGAGTGTTGGCTTGCGAGTTGATCTTTCAAAATAATAATATTTTTTTAGAAAACCCTATTACATTTTCTCCAACATTTGGTAGCCTAAATACTGATGTGTTTTGTCCCCTGAAAGCTGGCTATTTGATAAAAGCACGCATGCATGGCTGGGGCCGGCAGGGGGAAAGAAAGGCGAGTTTGAACCCCTATTTTGCAGGAGGAGGAGGAGGGGAAGGGGGACATTCTCAGGTCTAATTGCCATTTCTCTCATTTCCCCCCCCCCTTTTTTTTTTCCTCCCCTCCTCGCTTCTTTTCTTCTCCAGGCTCCAGCACCAAGCAATAGGACCGGCCGGTATGAGGTCCCTCTCGGAGGCCGGTCTCACCCCTCACAGCTCGGCAGAGTCGCCTTCAACCGCGGCCAGTCCCACCACCAGCGTTTCCAGTATGACAGAGAGAGTTGATACTGGGACGTCCATCCTGTCCGTCACATCCAGTGACTCGGAGTGCGATGTATGATACGGAGAAAAAGAAACACACAAAAACAAACAAAAAGAGAAATATTTACAGGGAAAATGGACCTGAGAGGAAGAAAAAAGACTATGAAATATCGCGGATGAAAAAAAGGACCGATTGATATAAATATTAAAATAAAAAGAGATAAAAGCACGTCTTTTTTTTTTTTTTTATTAAAAAGCGCTTTCAAAGGACCCACGCCTCCCCCTCCTCTTCATACCCCCACACCACCACCACCACCACCACTACTACTAGACTACTTGCATGATGTTTTTTTTCTTTCTTTTTTTTTTGATTTTGTAATCAGGGAAATAATCCTGAAAGCAAGATCTTCCATCAGGAACATCGATCAGAGGGAATAAAAACAGATCGTCTTGGTGTTTTCGTCGCACTTTTTTTCCCATCTCCGGTTCTAGTCCAAGTGATGATGATGATGATGATGATGATGACGGTGAAGCAGCCGCCACGCAGACAAGATGCAATCCCGTTTTTACTTTGTGTTCATCAGACAATCATTTTAAGTCGTAAGCACCTTTTTAATACACCTCTGTCACTGCCTGTGGGGTACATGGTCAAAAAAAAAATGTCGAACGGAACCGTTTATGACTGTATCAGATTTTTATTTTTATTTTCAAAATTTTATATTGAATTATGTATATCTCAAATAATGCGATCATTCTCCCGGTCTGTAATATACGTGTAGAAATATGCTTGTACATAATTATTGCTCTCCCCCGTGTCATCCTCTTTTCTATCCCTTCCTCACTTTTCTTGACTTGGTGTTCCTACATAAAATATTTGTCAAAACTTACAACTGAAGTGCTCTAGGCGTTTTTGTTGGTCTGCTTTTGGTGGGGTTTTATTTTCTGCAAAACATATGTGCGTGTGTGTACGTGTGTGTGTGTGTGTGTGTGACCTCTGTGGGTCACTCAGACCGCTTATTTACATTTTGCCTCTCCAATGCTTTTTGGCTGTTTTTTTTTCCTTCCTATTATGTACATTATATTTAAATCAATTTAAATGCGCTACTCCCTTTGCTATACCTATTTGCATTATGTCTGTCTTTCCATCCGATTACGGATAAGGACAGTGATAAGTGGCTAAACACATGTTCATACTGGGTCACTATTGGATTGTGGAAGCATTAATGCTCATCGCTGGCTTATGCAGCCTTGGAGCAGGTTATGCAGTCAGGGGGGCTGGTGTCACCTAAAATTAGTTTGATTTTATTTCAACTACAGTGCCAACTCAGGATCCAATTATATGAGGCGTCCTGACGTAGACTGATTGGCGACAAAACGATCGAAATGATGCAATAAAATGTTTGAGTTTATGGTGTAAGTGATATTTTTAAAACGAAATTCTACATTTTTGTATTTTATTATTAGTATTATAATACCCCCCCTCCGCCAAAGCCTATATGATGTAGGTAAGCTCATCCTATATACAACTGCCTCTGTATGCAAATTCTGGCAAACGCCAACGTTATGCAGCACTTAAAAATGTGAGTGCTATTTCCCCTTTTGTTTACCGTTGCTAGTGAATACAGAAATTAAGTAAACGCGCCATTAAATGGGCTAATCACGATGGGACTCCTCCCCTGTCCCAATCTCCCATTGTGGCCCCTGAAAAGAGCTTTTCTTCCTCGGACGAGAACCATTTCCCCCTCCAAAAAAAAAGGCTTTCTCTCCTGCAGTCCCTTTCCATCCAAATCCCCAACCAATTATGCTGCAGACTAGGGCAGATTTACCACAGGACACTGTTGCACGAACTGCAGTTTTTTGGTGGAAACACATTCTCAGAGATTGGTTTCCTAGAAGCAGCGCTGAGGATCTCCCCATGTAAATATTCTACACGCCGCCCCGTGTTACTCGTCGCGTCTGTGAGTGCTGCGCTCCTGTGTTCAGCAGCAGAAAGTAGGACAGCGGCCGCTGTTTGGCTCAGGGAAACCGCAGGACTTTCAGAAACTGAACACTGGCATTAAAAAAAGCTGTAGAGAGGACATCAGCAGCGCAAACTCCGCGTTATTTAATCACGGCAGATTTCGCCCTGATTTTGATAATAACTTTAGTGTCGCCATCAGGGGTAACACAGGCTCTTGCCTGTGGTGTGAAGAGATGCACAGGATTTGGAGATATTTTCCAGGATGTTTTATGTTTTATATATTTGTGTGTGTGTGTGTGACAAAATCCTTCACATAAATTACCATGGGCAATGCGTGCATGCATCTAAAAAGAGGTATTTAAAATTCAGAATAGAGATTAAGAAACCAGTCCTCATACAAAACGCACGGTCAGCTTTCAGTTATTATTCTAAGGACTCGTAAAAACGCACTAAAACGTAGTAGTTTTTAATACATTTATTTTGTTGTACTTAATGAAATTCGCTAGGCCAAAGCTGAGATTTAGTTTGACAAAAGTTATGGTCATAAATACTAAACTTTGTTGTAGATACATTGAATCTGACAGTGTCTGACTTTTTTTTCCTGCGTAAAAGCGGTCAGTACTCTGGATGAAATATGCGCATTAGGCTATCTACGTGCATAAAGTCAACCCCAGATGGAAACCAAGCAAAACATAAAAACAAGCGCAGTGTCAAAAGCTTCAGCCATAGGACTCAGTGGGTCTGTGATCCTGAAGTAACCGAGGCCATAATGCAGACAAACGCAGGGCTCAGCCCCCCGCTTGGCTGAAACAAAGCATCTCCCGCCGCACTCGCACTGGATGAAGTAAATCTGCATCATATTTTAAACCCATTCCGATTCTTAAACCGGCCTGCCAGAGACAGATAGGCCCTATCAAGAGCACCGTGGGGACGTGGCACCGCCGCTCCACCAGACCCTTATCGCGCACCCCCCACCTCTCCATTTACTCACTCCACAAGTTTTATTGGCTGCGACAAGTCCCGGCTATGATTGAGATTAAATTAATCGTAAACTGAAGTGCATTTTTATCGGCAAAGGAGGACACGAGGATTAGGGCTATATCTGAGAGATAGAGCCACAGATAGGGGCTCATGAATACAAAACAAGCCATGAATGGGCTTCATTTGCGCAACATTATGTTCATTAAACCCATGCTTCTGGAAAACGTAGCTTTATGCGGGTAAACTTAACTTATTCCCAGCAACCTTTATTATTATTATTATTATTATTATTATTTATTTTTATTTTTTTGCTTGAAGTAGTGTTTTTTAAAAAGTCAGCCAAGGGTGCGAACTTTACAGTCACCTTTTACACTCCTTCGTGGTCCTTAAGATGGCACAAGCAGTGTATTTATAAAAGTTTGCATAATTGGACGCTATGGTGCCATACCAGGGAGAGGCCACAAGCCAATATTAATTAAATCTCGGCGAGTTTTCCATTAGAGCATGCTAAACAATGTAAATGAGACCCATGTAAACAGGTACGTAATTGTTCCCGCTGTAAACATATGTAGGCCAGAGATGCAGCAGTAAAAAGATCTGGAAGTGTTAGTCTATCTGTTGCTCACTGGGGTCATTAACAGTGGGGGAGCTCTTGTTCGTGATCTGTCAACTCAAATATGGATCACAAGACAAAAGAACTTAGCGAGGAGTAATCTCTGTGTGTGATACTTACATGAGAGTAAACGAGAATGTGAGACAAGTGCGGCAACAATGGAGATTCGCATGTTTTTTTTCTCTCTTTTCGCTTCCTGAAGTCGATTGGCATTTATCTGTGTGAAAAGAAGTGTGTCTGTCAAAAAAAAAAAAGACTGGCACCAACAGCAAGCTGAACATCCACAACATAAAGATTAGTTTTTTGGTTTTTTTGATGGCTTCCAGATTTGAAGTGCCTTTAAGGGTAGAAAGCCAAAGCGAATATAACAGATTGATGTCTGGATAGATGGTTGTTTGCGTCTCGGTGATCCGGTTAGAGGTCAGAGTTCAGATTTCCCTTCATTCTCAGCTCTAAACAAGTTAATGCAGACACTGTCAGTCCAACTACAGGGAACGAGGGGAAGGAGGGAGGTGGAGGGGACTATTAGGCCGGAGTTGGCGGTGAGAAATACTTGCCCTGCCCCGTTTTTTCTCGGATTTCACCGGTTAACTGAACACAACTTTTCTATTGGTGTGTATTCATGCAGCACCCAAAGAGCACCAGTTTCCCTATAGCTTCACCAGCGTGGCTGTCAGTGCAGGAATGAGCGGGGCCTTTGGACTAAACTTTCTCTGTCTCCTCTCTTCAATAGGTAAGACGCAGGGCTCCGGCATTCCTCTTGACTGAATGGTAATTTATAGTTGAATGACCATGACCTGCTATTCTGTATCTTAGACGAAGAGCCACTGTTCTCTTTTTCTGGAACATTATCTGAAATATTAGTTGCAATTAGCCATCATTGTAAAGGCCAAATGATTCGATTCTGCATTAATTACACATTGCATTTTCACCTTAATGTCACCCTTACACGCAACTATCCTTCAAAACATTTTACAAGAGGAATTATGGCAAATAGTTACAGCCTTTTGCACATTTCAGCAATAATAAATGGATTATGTGAGATAAGAAAAAACTCAATTAATTCAGCTGTATTGATATTAGGTTATAAGTTAGTGACCCAGGCTGATGTTTTTATAATTTAGCATGTTTAAAAGCACGTAAGCCTCACAAGATGTTTGACATTTTGATATCCTGTAATTTTGATTATTTTGCGCACAAGGTGCGCGAATTGTGCAGATTTCACCCATGCGCGGTGTCATGCACCTGCTGCTCCTTGTCAACTGATCGACCCCCGCCCCCCAAAACCTCTCTCTCTCTCTCTCTCTCACACACACACACACACACACACACACACACACACACAGTCTTTCAAGCAAGCCATTTATTACATGCACGCACACTTTGTAAAGCAACGTTTGAACACGAGTTTTAAAACAATACATCTGGAACTGGAGGTCACACCAGGTAGGGCCCATGATGAAAGGTCATCGGTGTGTGTGTTTTAATTTACTGAAGGCTGCCTACATAGGCGGATTTGATCATACTCTCTCTTTCACAGTCAGGTTGGGAGGAGTGTGTGTGTGTGTGTGTGTGTGTGTGTGTGTGTGTGAGTGAGTGAGGGAGTGAGGTGGGGGGGTGTCAAAAATACTTCAGTCTAATGCTTATTAGTGTGGACTGCTATTGCACAAGCCTCATCTTTTTAAAACAAGCATAACATGAAAGCAACCCAAATCTAGCTTACTCAAGCGAACGTGACCACCACCCCCCCGCATCCCCACTCCCCCTCTCTGGCGCGCGCGCATATAGACTTGCACGCACAGCGCATATGGAGCTGTGTGTGCGTGTGTGTGTGTGTGTGTGTGTTGGCGTGGGGGGCGCTGGGTGCAGGCTGTGATCTCTCGCCTTGTGCACACCGAGTGGACAGAGGGCTGAGCAGCTTAAATGGAGCCCCAGCACCTGTGCTTTCCTGCCGCCGTTCTCAGGCCTCCTTAGCATGGCACGGCACTGCACGGTACGGATGCGTGCTTTGAGAAACGCGCCGTGAACATACAGACATTATACACACCATGTGCCACAAATTAAAAGAGGGGGATGGATGAGGTTGTTTATCTATAGCGCGCTGAATGATTCCCCCCGTCTTGCGTGCTGCGACCCCTTTCACCCATGTTTTGTTATAAAATAGATATTTTTTTAATTAGCAAGACATTTCTGAAACCCTCCCTTCCCGTACTCCCTGACTTGGTACATTTTGGTGACACGTCCCTCTTTGCTCCCCCCTCTCCTTCCATGAATTGGTGATTGTTCCCTGGTCTGATGCTGAAGGCTATTGTGTGTCAGCTGGAACTCCTGCCCGCTCTGGTAGGCTACTGAAAGCACTGAATGAACCTGGACACAGACACCCGGTCCCGCTGTGCCCAGACACCTCATAGGCCGACACTCCCAACCTTTTCTTTAACCACTAAGGTTTTGGGATGACAATACACACACACACACACACACACACACACACACACAAAATCTGCCCTTTTTGCCTGGAAGTCAGGTTCCTAACACCACGCAAGGCCTTTTGCATCATAAAATAAACTAGACGAGATGTTCCAGGCAGTCTGCTTTTGACGCACAGTTCTCTAAAGCCAGTCAAAACAAACAACAATAAAAAATAAAAAAATTATTTTAAAAAATCTGACATTTGTTATTGTTTAATAATCCAAAACCAACAATGAAGAGAAAGCAATTTTGTAAAAGTGAAACTGTAGTCCTAAACAAAAGCTACAGATGCTGGGTCTACATATACCACCGCCTCCTGTTTTGGGTGTTTGTGATGAAATAGAAACAAAGCAGGGAAAAAGCCATCAGATATTTAAAATGACCAAAGTCACTATGTGGTGTCCTTAATAACCCACATTTGTTTTGAAACAGAAACATCAGCACAGAAGAGTTCCTGTGCTCCGGAGCTGTAAGTTATAAAACTAGGTATTGCGCAATAAAGGTTTAGCATATATATATCACAGTGACTGGTCTAGTATGTGAAACAGCATGAAAGCATCAGCTTCATTAATGCTTGCCAGGTTGCCAGGTTTTTGTGGCCACGAATGTGTGGACTGTCTGAAGCTTGGGTGTCTTTATCAATGTAACCTCTATTTACATAGGAAGCCAAAGGCCCACACTGTGAAGGGACATCGGTGGGCCAGGCAAAGCGGAGCTGAGGGGCCAAACGTGTTCCTCGACTGCCATCTAGAGGAATCATGTGGGATTAAAATTCCCTTAAAGCCTTGGTTTTCTAAGATGTTACTTAGGTGTCTCTACAGAGGTGGACACAAAGCATCAAGATTCAAGGAGCTTGACTCTTCTCACAAATTTTCAAAGTTAAGTTTATTATGAGTGCTGCAGTACATTGTAGAACTGTTCTAGATGCCTAATAAAATGTCTCCCTTATACGTGTGATGTATTTGTGCTTGAATAATATTTAACTGCCTAATGAGTTTCAAGAGTGAAAGAGTTTGTTCAGTGGTTGTATCTCTCTTGTGACAACACGTTTGCCTTCAGTCTACATCAGAAAGCCAAACCATCAGCGTCAGAGCGGTGCATATGTTTGAGTTGAGACTTCTTTTCAGTCAAAGCTTCCTTTTGCTCCAGTCGATGTCATTGTAGGTATGAATATACATAGACTTGGTTGCACTGCAGGGAAAAACTGCAGACTGGTGAAGTCACATCACCCCCGCACATGCACATACTGTATACACACTGTACAGGATGCAGTCATTAAAGTTTAATTGCATGAAAGTCAAATGATGCTGGAACACTCAGCCAGTTTCTGCATTTAGTGCTATATCAAGGATTTGGATGCTAGAGAGTGTAATGGAACCACGATCCCTGGTTAATTTTTCAGAACTGATACCCAGAGTTTTACAGAGACCTCCAAGGAGCCCAGAGACTGATTGGTGTGTGAGAAATGGTGGAACTGGTGGTGGTGGTGAGGAGGAGGGGTGCGTAATGGTATCCATTGGAGCGCGGCCTTTTAGAGTTTAACTCCCCTATTGTGGAGAGCAAGGGCAGGGGGAGGAAGAGGACAGAGAGTAGGCGACAGAGAAGGGTTCACTGTAAATGGGCAGTGAAATGCTTGCGGCGACGAGACCTGAATCCACCATTAAATCATTGCAGCAGGAGAAGGGTATACTGGTATGTACACGCTATAAGCAGTACCTTTCACTTCACCATTTTGCACTCAGTCATATATCCTAAAGCAGCTTCAAGTTGACGTGAGTGTATAAGTCACCTTTATCTGGGGTCACTGGAGTCAATTTATAGTTCAACCAGTTAGATGAAGATACATCCAACATTTATAGACATATTAGCTAACAGTGCCTGGAGGTAAAAAATGCACTTTGGATCAGTGGATTTTAAATTCACCTTTTGTAAGCATGTACATTGTCCAAATCACAGATAAATAAATAAATGAGATATAGGCAATACAGGCAAAAAAAACAAACTTTCATTCTGTACTCAAATAATGTACCTACATACATACATATGACATTATCGTTTTCTATTGTCCGCTTCGTGTCACGCCTTCAGCTCCCTTCATGCAACTGAAAGGTTTTACTTGTCATAGCTGCTCTTGGAAGGAGATTAACCATCTGTAAAAAAAGAAAGTTTAATGAAATTCATGCTTCAAATCCAACCTTCACAATTCATTTTCTATGAGAGCATCTACTTAAGAGGTTCATGTAACGTGTACCTTGCTAGTTAATAACTGACTCAAGACTCTAGAGGCCCTCAGCTGAAGTTGGCTGTTTTGTCCAACCACTTTTTCTATTTTTAATAGGTTCATGTACATGACTCGGTTGTGGAGTATCTTTAAAGCGTCCTATTTAAAACTGGCCTCTGTCCTGAGGTGGCCTCCAAAACACATGCATTATTGATGGCTACACCGGCCTTGTCCTCTGCACTCCCTTCACTCAGTCCAGTTCACCAAGCAGCAGCAGCAGCTGGATAGCTCCCATAAGAGCCAGAAAGGAGAAAGAAAGCATGGCCAAATGTTCGGAGCTCACAGTCCTAATGTATGTCTGTGGAGGTGGATGAAAGAGGAGCAATTAAAGGTCAAAACAGCAAAAGAATCCTTCACAAGTTCACATTGTTAAGGAAGTTCAGAGATGATTTTTTTTTTGTTCAACTCAAGAATTTGAGGTGATTCATTGTGGTAGGGTAAACACAATTACAGAGAAACATCAGCCAACTGAAAGGAAAGATGTTACATCAGTTTTAAATTCATCATGAGTACTTTACACACATCAAGTGTTTGAACAAATACAAAAGGTTAAAACAGCTTTAAAAAACAATCTGCTTAAAAGACAGTATGGATCTTAAAAAAATGTTTCAACCATATGCAGTCTTGTTTCAAACCATCATTGAATCTTGAGCGACTGTATTTTGTCTCTCTCTGGTTCTTTACACATATGCATGGCCATTCACACAAACACTCACACACAGCATCAAAACTGAATGTGAATAGTTGGAGAAATTTGAGAGAGGGCAAAGGGAGAGGTTGAGAACTGTGTAAATAGTCAATTGGCTTAACTCAGTGGTGTCTGTTCTTTGTGGGACAATGCCAGTGGGCAATGTGCAAATGTGCACTCTTCTAGTTTCCCTGATGTAATCCCCTCTATCATACTGGTAGCCTACAAAGACCCCAGGGAAGAGAGATGACTGAGATGTTGGATAGTGTTTGTTCTGGGATTAAGATAGCGCTTCCTCACATACATTCATTCAAATTTGAATGAAAAAAAAAAAACTACATACACACTATCTTCTGTCAATGTGTTCTCACCACCTTTATGTACTTGTTGGCTGTCTCATTATGTTACACTGCCATCTAGTGATTCATCCAGCAGAAGAAACATTTTTGTTAAGCAGAGTGAAAACTCCATTTACACACTTGCATTACTAAGAATTCCAAGAAGACACTTTCCTATTCAACATGCAATATTCGAAGATAGGTAGAAATTTTTAAACTATTTATATATAATTTCACTTTTTCATTTTTATTGATTATTATAACAGGGACAATACATATGAAAAACAACCTGTCAGTACAATCCTAGAAATGAACAATGCAAAAAACTGTAATAGAAACAGCAGTGACCAAGGCAAATAAATAAAATCTACTCTTTAAAAAAAGAAATGAAAAAAAGTAAACGGTTAACAACAACACAAGTCCCACTTCAGTGATCATAAATTTGCCTTTTTTAAAGCCATAATTTTTAATTTCCATCGAATTTTTTTAAAGCATTTAATGTTTTCATCCCTGACGGCAGAGTATTCCTGATCTGTGAGACTTTAACTGTAAAAGAGGACTGACCAAATGTCAGTTTTGGTAGTTTTCAGTCACCTCGCAGATAGACCCGGACTACTAGTATCTTTTAAAATCATTTGACTAACTGGGTTAGGAGCAAGATCATTTACACATTTAAAAATCAGCTCCATAAATTAAAAATTCACAAAATTATCAAAGCTTAAAATATGAGACTTTTTCAGAACTTTACAATGATACCATTTCATGGGTTTCTGATGTAGAGTTTTTAAAGCTTGTTTGTACATTGACATTATAAGTTTTATTGCTGATTTGGTTGCCTGACCCCAAACAGTTGCACAAGATATTTCCACTTGATCAAACTCAGTTTGTGACTACTTAAAACACAAAGGTTATGACTGATGTGGGAATTGTTGGCTGGCATTATGTACTAACATAGTAATATCTACTATATAATGGCAACTTTCTCTTAGAATAAGGCTTTAAAAAGACCAGGGGCTTTGAACCTGTGGATCCAGAGCTGCATGCAGCTTCTTTGCCCGCCTCCAGTGGCTCCCTGTGACCCTGACAGAAAAACTACACTGTGACTATGAACACAGCAATAAACCATGGTTATTTTGATTTATTATTGCCTTCAATCATTCTTTGAGTGTAGTGGTTTACACATTTGCCTTACAAACGAAAGGTCCCTGGTTCGATTCCAGGTGGGGGCACAAGCCTGTCCCACCATGAAGGGTTGCGTTGGAAAGGGCATCCGGCATAAAAACCTCTTTCAAATTACCAATGTGGATTAATCTGCTGTGGTGACCCCTTCAGGAGAAGCTGAAGGTACATTTTACTTTGCCTAAAATCATTATTTAAATTCTTTAATTGTAAAAATGTGTATAATGTACACCTAATTTTAAATATTTCAGTTCAATTCAATTTCATTTATATAGCACCGATTCACAACATCACAAAGTCGCCTCAAGGCATTTTACAGTGTAAGGTAAAGACCCTACAGTATTAGAGAGAAAACCCAACAATCAGATGATCCCCTATGAGCAAGCACTTGGCGACTGTGGGAAGGAAGAACTATCTTTTAACAGGAAGAGACCTCTGGCAGAATCAGGGTCAGGGAGGGGCAGCCATCTGCCTTGACTAGTTGAGGGTGAGGGAAAAAAGAAGAGTTTCATTAGCTAAAACATAGCCAAGTATGTTTCCTATGTCTGGTGCCTTACTTTCTTAGTTTTACTGAACCTCAGTCTGGTTAGCATGGTTTTACACCCATAAATGGCTTGCCTTTAGTCCTCTATGGACTTCATTGCTAACTTTAATGGCTTACCAGTGCACTTGTCAAATTCAACTTTGGAAACCTCCCTTAATTTACTAATAAATAGTTCTTCCATTTTTAAAAGTTCTTATGCTTCTATATGTTTTATTTATTCTGAAAGTAGACCACTTTTAATCTGATTAATTTCCACAAACTCAAATAGGACTCAGTGAGGCTGCACTGCTTGATAGCTGCTCTGATTCATCAAATACATGATGTCATTTTAATGAAAATGCCAAGTTACCATAACAAATAATCATAAGTAGTTCATTGCAGAATACTCACTTGTTAAAAGATTTGAATTATGTACACCTGTTAGTAACACTAATATTATAATTAATACCTGACTGTCTGTGACACCTTCATTATAAGACTCACATATGACTTGCGGCTCCACACAGAGCCGTCTTTAGTCAAACATTGCTCAAAAATGTCTCTTTTAATAGTAAAGGTGAAACAGACCAGTGGGAATTAGATATACAGCCCTCTGTATATGCCCCAGATTAGCTTCTTAATTGCCTGGAAAAGGAGTAGGCTCAATAATTATTACTGCTCTTAAAACTGACAGACCAGGAACTACACTGTGGCATGGATGTGTTTCATTATGAGATGGCCAATATTTACCACAAGGGGTCATCATGAGCTTGTTCCTTTTATTCATGATATGAAAACTGTATATAAACCATGGAATGAACACAACAAAAGAGTCAAATAAACCAGCATGCTTTCACTAAGAATGCATAGCATGTAAAACTATCTAGTGTGTAGCTTTATATATTCCCTTTAAAGCACATGCAGCATTTCTTGTGGTTTATTCAAGCTGCTAATGGCATTCATGGTTTCCAGATCCATTCCAGTAGTTACACGTGTGTGTGTCAAGTCAAGTGTACAATAAATTACAAATGGTGTATACAGAAGCTTTAAGGTCACTGACACATACCCCCCTCCTCTATGCCTACCTCTTATTGTGTAGTGAAATTATACCCGTGGCATGTTTTCTGCATTTCGCACTACAAAATTGCTTTGGCTGAAACCCAGGAGCGTTTGAAGTGCAGTGGAGGAGCTAATCAAGCAGCAAGTTAACGGCAACAAAGCAAAAGAGACTTCAAGCAGCTGCTACTGCTCTGGGTGAGAAAAAAAAAATCACAACAAGAGGAGTCCACAGCTTGGGAACCAGTCTAGTGTAAGTTATCAGGAAGAATAAGGCAGATGGGGGGAGGCGGTGGAGGGATGAGAAACAGAGGGAAGGATAGACAGAATGAGAAAGCTGTAGTTCTGTGTCTTTTCCCATTTTTCATGGTGACTTAAGTATGAAAACACACTGTGGACAAGCGTGTGGGTTTGAAAACCATTTGTTTCAACTGTATTGATGTTCTACCAGTGAAAATGTGCCTGCCATTGTGAGGCATCATCCCTTTCCATTACATTGCCTTTGATTCCAAAAAGCTCCCAGTTATTACAACATAGTTTTTCTCTGCAGCAATAATACACTGCACCCATGAGTTGAATTTGTTATCAGTTGAATCTAATCTATTCTTTAAATGTGCAATTAACTGTTAATGTACAGTGCTCTGCTAAAGTCTTGGGCACCCCTCATTTCTTCATATTTTGCTTCCATGCAGCCAGACTTTTCTTTAATCTCTTAAAGTGGTCTTGAGCAATAGTTCTTCAGGCTTTCTGTGGGTGTTTCAAAGTTTTTCTTTGGATATTGGCTGCGTTTTTCACTCTTTTTCAGTCTAGTAGCACTGGCACAATGTGCACTATATCCTATAAAAAAATCTGAGGAAACTGGACAAGTGGAGGATGGAAGTAGAAGTGGCAGGCATAATAAACTATCTACGGCAGATGAACGGTATCTGAAAGTCACATCCTTAAGAAACAGTTTTAAAAATCCAGAAAAGATCAGACACAGGACCTGAGAGATGCATCTGGTCGTTTAGCTGATCCATCTACTGTTTACTCAAGCCTAGTCAGAAATGGCCTCAATGGAAGGGTGGCTGTCAAGAAGCTATTATTAAGGAAGTGAAGCAGGGACAGAAGGCTGAATTATGCCAAATACACATTAGACTGAAAATCAGTGACAACAGGTCAGGATGAATGGGCCTTAATATTACTGAAACAGTGTGAAATCATCTTGACAGAGAACAGAACAGAAGGCAGCCAACATCCCAAGAAGAGCTTTGAAATGTCCTTTAAGAAGCCTGGAGAAGTGTTCCTTAAGACTACCTAAAGGAATTACAAGAATGCTTGCCTGAGAAATTTCAGGCTCTGTCGAAGAATAAAATATTAACTTTCAGCCTGGTTAGAATTGTACACAGTCTGTTTTTGCCTTATTTCCATTTTATATTTGTATGTTCCAGTTAATCATTGCATCTACTTCACATTTTCCCTGCAAAATATGAAGAAATGAGGGATGCCTGAGACTTTTGCACAGCAATGTAGCTCTGGTTTTCAACCAGACTTTTCCCCAGTCCCGTATTATTGTATCACTATTGCTGGCAGGGGTGTAGCACAGAACTCAGGGACTATTACATAAGCAATCTCTGTGGGGCCTCTTCCTTTCTTCAACCAGATCTCTTGTACATCTTTTCTTTTTTTTTAACAAATAATCGAGCCAACAGCTGTACACAACAGCATGTAGTGTATTAGAGTAGCCAGTAATGAACTGTTCATATACGGTACCACACTAAATACAAATCTGTTATGTGTTCATAAGTCACAACATTTCGAAATCACCCCACATTTAAACCCTTTTTTATTTTAACATACTGCAGTCTACAATTAGTTTATGGTTAAATAAGCTTTACTTGGAGTATCAAGCTTAAGAGTGGATTATTTTATTCTTTTTGATTTGATTCCAATGGTATAAAAAGTTTAAAGATGCAGTCTTAATTTCCTTACACTTACACCGAAAAATGCTTACTATACTGCAACTTCACCATGTTTTATTTGCAGAAATAGACAAAAAATATCAGCTCTCCTATTCTACAGTGTAACAGTTTAAAAACATAATTAAAACTGAACAAATCTGTCCTCTCCTCATCCTTCCCATCATCCTTCAGTTGCTCTCTTCACTTCCACCATCCTCTGTCACATCTTCTTGCACAAACTGACCCCTCTAAGAATAAAGCATACAGGATTGATACGTATTAGCTTCTTGGTTTGCCTTCATCCTGACACTGTTTTCACCATTTTTGGTCACAGTAAGGCACATCTGAGGGCTATCATTATTTTGATAATTGTTACATTTTGAATAAATGTCCAAACTTAGCTGTGTTTAAGAAACTGCAACACTAAAATCACAGTACCTTGTATGAGTAGGTCTGAAGACTTGTTTTGGTTTGCTTTCTCTCCATCTCCTTTCTTTTTCTTTTTTTTTTTTTTGACACCCCAGATTTCCTTTCCTGGGGAAACGCATGACTCACAGGGAGCATTAGGATAGATCCAGTCCAACCATTTGTGTGTCATTTGTAAGGGGTGAAAGCAGCATCAGAGAGGCTCCACTATTTTTGGAATGAAAGTTTAGTCACCCAACTGATTGATTCAGGCATTTTAAGGCATTTTTAAGACACCAGTTTTGTCAAATACTTCAAATAAGAATCACAAACAAAAACAAACTTGTCATTTTAGACTTGCAGGGGCTGCTCCTGCTACTGGGGCCCTGGGTTGTCGATCCCACTGTCCACTCATTTTGACGCCCTTGATTGTTTGTTGTACATATCGTCATATTTGTCATAGTGTTTGTTTCATAATTCTTATGCTTTTGTTTTCCTGTGCATATTTGTCAGATATGTAAAAGAGGTTGAAGGATTCTTGCTTTCCCATCCTGTTTAAATAAAGGTAGGACGCATGAATGAATCCACCTTTCAACTGCATGAAGTTTTTTTCTTTTTTCCACGTCAGTCACTGTCATGTTTTTTGTATCACTCCTCCTACTTTGTTGAGAGTACAGAGGCTGATTTTGCTTTTATCCTTTTACCTGCTTATTTCACCTGAGCGCATCCTCTGGAGTATCACAACCAAGCTGTGCACTGGCATTACTATTGTATTGTATATTGTTCACCCTCCTTACATGTGCTGTTGCACATACTGATCACTAGGTGGCAGCAGTGTTCATGGTTTTCAGTCACCTTTGCTCCAGGCTTTACCCCCAAATCATGGAGAGAACCGAATAGCTACCCTTCATCACTTCTCTTCTGAGGTTTTGTTACTCTGCAAACAAACCTACACATAACTGAGTGGAGAGACTACAGTGTAACAATATGTCTGTACATTATGTGAGTGGAACAGTGAGGCTTTCTGGACATTTGTGTCACAGGATCACACTTAACATTTCACATCTATCAAGTAGACCCATTTATTTATAAACAGTTTGATTTTTCCTTCTATATCTACAGATAGGTTGCTTTAGATGTAAGCTTTCCTTCTCGGGTGCACTGAGGACTCATTAGAAGCTGCAAACTTTCTTCTGTCTATGCTTATTTTCCTTTTTTCCTTTTAGCCATACTTACTTTTGTGGTTACTTTTACAGAGTGATAAGGAGAAAAGGCATGAAAAGCACTGTAATTACGAAGGATATTCAAACTGTAGCCTGTAAATCACATTTTGTAATGCCTTGTTCGTTGCTTTGTATGCAAATTTGTATTAGCAGTTATTGAAAAGTTTTCCTGCACAGTGCAAACTTCATGTACTGTAGCTGAGTCAGCGGTCTGGCAGGTTGAACCCGTTAGTGTGTTTCGCTGGAAACAGACACACAGGCCAAGTGTGCACAATCAACACTAATACTGACTGATTGAAATTAGAAGGAAGTTCCCGCTCCTGACTTGGAGCAGACACGCTCAGAGCAGGATATGAATGAGTTGCACAACCTTTAATCCCTAAAGGCAACAAATAGTTTTTAAACAAAGCATAACAGTGTTCAAGGCTCAAGACATGTCTTCCTTTCTTTCATTTCTGTCATGTTATGTTCATATTTTATTCCTTTTCTGTGCAGTATTTAGGAAAACATAATCAAAATTAGCACATAGGACAATGTAAAGAATGTAGTTACAATATACCCACAAAGGCTAAAGTTATTTTTGAATAAGAAAAAGACTGGATTATCTTGTAATATGTGCAGCCTACATTCAGGTTAATAAACCTGCAGTCAAATCTCACCTGGATGGAATATAATGATTTTCTAGGAAGAAAACATAATTTATTTAGTTTACACCAACTTAGTTTTGTCCTGATGTTGGTGACCTGATGAGTCAGAATACATCTGAATAGCATGTAGAACCTGTCACATATTGATTTCTTGGGTGTTCACAACAAAGTTACATAAAGTAAACAAACACTAAACTCATGGACTGATCATGGACTGAATGTTTTCTGTATTTACCCAGAGGAGGTCACATACCACAAATTAATTTTAAATTCAAATGAATAATGAGAAACTGCTGTATTCAATTATTATTAGAATTTGATGATAGAACAGTGAATAAGTTACCAATGTAACAAGATTATACTATATTAAAGGGGAATTACAAGAAACAATAAAGAAAAGCAGGGCTGTGATTAATGGACTTGTTTTACAATAATTTATGCATGCCACTATGCTCTGCTAGTTGATATAACATCAAGTAAAAAGGCTAGATAGGTTGAACATAAAACACAGCATACTATGAAAATCCTGTGCATGATTTAACCTGCCCTTTGGCGTTCACAGTGAACACCCAGTGAAAGCATAAAGAATGGTGTAGTTAATCTTTTAGCTGGACAGATTTAATGGAATGGTGTCAAGTGACAATAGCTGGAAAAGCTATCGGAGTGAACCTAATGCGATCAGAATAGCCTGTGTCTGTCCCCTGTCTTGGAATTTACAGTAGGGGAAAAAGCCCAGGTGAGCTGTCCTCAACCCTGAAGTGTGCACACTTATACACATTAATACTACAACCCTTCCCTCTGTTACTTCTTTCATTAACACATGGTCAAACAAACAGACTGAAATCTCCTATAATAAACTGTTTTTTAGTTTTTAAAACAACAGTTTAATTCAGTTCAAATCCTCCATGCATTTCTAATCAATTTATGAATATTTATCAACTGGTTTATGACACAATAATTATAAATAAGTGGAGGTTAGTGTATAATCACATAATGAGATTTTATCATTGCTTATGCTTACTATGGATTAATAGACACTTGTTAAAAAGGGACATAGGGTGTAGAGTTCCTGCTTTCAGTAATGAGAAAGTTTAATTGTGTGTTATTAAAGTTTAAAAGTTCAATGTCTTACTCGAACTTAACTTTATTTCTTGATATGCCTCTCCTTGTCTCAGGTTTTAGGATGGAAGTCAGGACTTGGTTTGCCAGGTGACCTTTTACTTGAGCAAAAAGCACCCGCAGTGCGCTTATGTGTGTGTGAGAGTGTGTGTTTTGTAACAGTACGCGTCCAGCACACAGGGAGTGCATTAATGCTAGTACTCCCCTCACCACGTCTCTCTCTTTCTCGATTTTGACCGTAACCCTACACCGTGCACCCCCTCTGTCCCCCTCCTCCTCCTCACTCCCCAGACCCCCTACAGTTTTATCCTGTTTTATGGGACACACCTGATACGCCAAAAAATGCATAATGGCCGAGGAGCGGTTGAAATCAATGTGCTCATCAATAAACATGACACTGTGATTGACCTCAGAGTGCTGTAAAATGAAACAGAAATAACAACTAAACAAAATATAAAAATGCATTCTAAAATTGAGTATATCAAATGGTATCACTCTATCAATATTGGTTCTTTTGTACTAGTCAGAAGCTAAACAATTAATTCTAAGTCTGAATGCATATTTCTGGACTGTAGAAATTATAGATATTTTCACTATACAAAATTATTTTTTTGTTCTGACTAATTATGATAGAAAATACAGCCTTTTTCTAAATGTTGCTGCCTGTAACCCATTAACCTCAAGTGACTCATATCTTTCCACTTTATTTCAAGGACATCAGCTTGTGTCTGTTTCCCACAAATAAGGGCGTTGATTTTAGGTAAGACGTGAAAAATAAACACTTCTGCAATACAAAGATGAACTTTGATCTTTGTGCTCCTTTGAGCATTTGACCTGGACATCTATTCAATGATTCCTAAAGGATGTAATATGAGTCAGTACAACTGCATCAGTTAAAAATGGCCTTTTCTCCAGTTCCATGTAGGTCAGTATTGTACTTATATGAAAGCCAAAATGTTCTCTGTTATGTTTACACTATGGATTTATTTCACAATCTTTAAACATATTTTAATAAGAAAAGTTTTTGTGAAGATAGCATGTTAATATTCATATCAGTTTAAGAAAATGCATACAAATAATATTCTGTCCTTGCACTTTATTTATATTTAGAAAAGACACCTTCATTTGGTAAAATTGTGTCTATTTCTGCTTTGAGAGCAAGCTGTCTTCTGTCCAGCATTTCCTCTTCTCGACAATGCACCGTTTGCATTCTTGAGCCATGGTTTTTCGATTAACAAAGAGGAATTTCGGTATGAAACATGTTCTTCCCATTCCACATGTGAGCGTTTCATCTGTGATGATGAATAGTCTGCTGTCGTCTATAACCAGAGGACAGGGAAGAGTGTCTCCTTTTCACCAACTGTTGACTGAATTTGACAGTTTATATGCAGTAAAAGTGACTACATTAAATCAATAGGGCTGGTGCCTGATAAGAACTTCGACCTGAGTGCGAAAATAAAACACATGGATTTTCAAATCAAGAGGTGCATTTTTTTCTTTCTCTGTTGCTGTGCATCCTTGGGGCAAAAAGTGATAGCGATAGTGCGCCCAGTTGATATTCCTCTCTGCTGTCTGACTTGGACCGCACATTACAGTGGCAGTGTATCAGTAATGTAACCCCAGCTGTCTTATTCACTTGTTAGCACAGCTACCAACCTCTGTAGGCAACAAGTGGTATTAAGTGTTTAATGCCAGCCTTTGCCTCATTATATTGGTTCTGCATTGCATTAAAATCCTTTCACAATTAACCTGGAAATCAAAGTTCAGTCACTTGCTGCACATTTTGTCTGTAAAGTGTTTTGGGTCATTTTAAAACCAGAGTCAGCAAAGTGTTCACGACCTGGAGGACCTGACTTTCTATGGCAGCAGCCTCAGAGTGGGGTGGGATTGCTCTGCTGAAGTTTCCTTGAGCAAAACCTAGCGAATCCCTTCCAGCTTGGAAGCTGCTGCCATAAAAGTTTGACCCCTGACCTCCCTGAAGGGGGTCTAAGTGAAAAGAGAATTTTCCCACTGGGGCCAATAACATGTCACATTATAACCACCATCACTGTAGCTGACATTTCTATTAAGTGTGTTAACATCACTTAAGTTAAAGTTCCAGATTAAATGCGTATTGGAAGAAAACGTGCATATTCAGATTTGGTGACCTCATGGCATTAAATAGACTTGATTAATCATTGGCTGAGGAGAGGAAATTTTATAAATGCAGAAGAAAATGTAAAATCATTTGGACAATATCAGAAGATGACTTGTGACTCCCATTGGAAAAAAAAAACAAAATAAAAAAACAACTGCAATCCAGTATATGATTTATCCTCATGATTAATTACAATAACTCATTTTTAATAATAATTTAATTTTTTGAATAATCTTCTCTGCAATTTGCTAATAAATGCAGTTGTGAAAGTGAAGCAGAACATCTTTATCATGTGTTTCCTCTCAGTTTGCTGCCTCCTCTCATCTATTTAAATAAAAACATAAATCTATCTATTTAAAATAATAGACAAAAACAATTTTCAGAGGCAATGCTCTCCTGAAAGCAGAGCATAACATACAAATCTGTACTTAGAGACGACTGTATTTTCATGCATCTTAATTATTTCAAAGAGCTTGACAGCATAATCAGTCATCAATACTGATTAATTAACAGGCTAATAAAAATCTGGTGTTGCCTCTTTGCTTGTTTTAGTGCTATTAATGGGTAAACGGCGGTTGAATACAGAGCTGAGGATTCAAAATAATAGAAGAAAAAGAAGTGAAAAGGGCGAAAATGACTGCGAATCACTGTTTCTATAACAGCTGAGGAATTAGGAAAACCTTTCGCTGCTCTTCCATATCACACAGTAAATAGAAATCATCCAAAATTAAAATCTCATAAATTAAGAGCAGGAGAAACGTGGTGGAAAATCTATAAATCAAAGAGGGGTTTTTAACACCAAACTGTCCGCATTTGAGAGAGGACCGGGGTGCGTGGATAGCAAGCAAAACCCTACTGTTCACTAAGATGCGAGAAATGCGTTTTCTACTCATGATCATGCAATAATAAGAATTAAAGCTGATCTCAGGTCAGAGCAGCTCGGCTAGTACAAGCTGTGAAAGTGTACGCATGTGATCTTAACGAGGCCAGGACTCAGCATTCTCTCCTGATTGTTTCATGATGAGGCAGAGTGGCATCAACCTCTGTTTTTACGAGTCTGTTTGCGTGGCGAATTGACGCGCGATCGAAGACCCACGCAGATGAAGAAACCACGACAAGACACAGCTGTCTAACTGGTTTATCCCCCCTCCGATTCTTCTGTTGCTTTTGGTAGAATCAAACCAGCATTTACACCGGTGTGCCTTGTTAGGCCGTTTGTTTTTTTTTTCTTCACTGCTGGCGGATTTTTCTAACATCTTCTGCCCTTAAAAACGTTTAAGAGCCTCCCCTTCCTCCGGGCGCACATGGCGCACTAATAATACCAGTTCAAGTTCACATTTCAAGCCTTATGGGAAACAAGAAGAGAGTGAAAGAGCGAGGAGACGAGAATCACGGCTCTTTGTGGGGTTACAGCGCTGGTTTGGTGAAAGGCCAAACATTCCGTGTTATGTCTCCTCAAAAGCCGCTGTTTTGGGCTCGTAGTGAATAGACCCATATGTACTCAAATCCTCGTTAATTACAAAGTGCGGGCTTTGAGCTGCGTGCGTAATTGACCTTGGGGCGCAGGAAGCTTTTCTCAAGAAGGTGCGACTGATCCTCCGCATTTACAGAAACTTCTCACACTCACTGAGTGCACTTCTCATATTTGCCCGTCCATTACAGCCGCCCTGGGCCTGAGGGGTAATTTATTTACGAACAAAAGAGCGCTTTGCTGTAGTTTCACGTGTCAAAATAAAATTGTTTGGAACGGACAAAATCGGACAATCCTCCACACCCCCTCCACGACGCGCTGGACAGACTCCTTTTACTAACTTTACAGCTCTTCCCTTTAACATCTGGACTGTTTTCTATCGCCACATCTTCTATATGTTGCATACAACATTTATACAGCTGCACTTTCTTAAATATAGGGATTATATATTTCATCTTTGATATCTAGATGTATTTATTTTTATTGATGACGAGCTATAGGCTGGCATAATAACACTGAAAAGTATTATTATTAATTTTGCGTGTTTGTCAATTTCCCCAAGAAATCAGACTATATCGGCAACACGCGCACATTTTGAACAAAATTATGAACTTATAGCCTGTTATTGTTATTATTATTCTGATGTGAAGCTACACACACGCAGAAAAGAAAAGAAAAACGCCAGAAAATGCACAGACCTGACAGAGAGAGAGAGAGAGAGGGGGAAAGTACTGAAACCACATAATGAAAATATGAAAGGAAGAAAGGATGTTTTAGGCTTATTCTACGGGAACAGATCAGACAGCGGACTGCTGGGTGGGGGTGGGGGTGGACGTGTTGCGCGACTGAAGCTGTTCAAACAAAGTGTCTTCTTTCAGCGCTCCTTTCCAGCTCTGTTTTTTCCCCCCTGCGCCAAACACTACGGTACTTTTGTTCTCCTCGGCAGAGCGCGGAAAGATAAGGTGTCATCACTTGAACATCAAGGTTCCCGGCTGGAAAAGCGCGTATAAATTTCGCCCGGCTTTGCCCACCGCGGCCACATGCCGCAGTCTCTTGACTTGTGTTGTTTTTGCGGAGTACCTGCCTGCGTGTCGAGCACTGCGCTGTTTTGAAATCAGCAGCAAGCCCTCGGATGAACTTTGACTTCACTTTACCTCAAGCGCTTTAAGTTAACCAATCGCTCTTTAACTAATTTCTCACATTTAAAAAATGTATTTATATATTTTTCTAGACCTAGGAACTCTTTTTTTTTTTTAACTGCAAACACCAAGATGATTATCCTGATGGCCTGTGGGAAGCCTGGAGCAACAGATACCCCATCACATTGCAGTTTTCCTCCTTAAAGGATTCCCTTGCAGTGTTTATGATTAGGTGGCAGATAATCCCGGGATATCGACCGGTGCACGCCGGTAGTCTGCCCACACGTATAGGGCAGTATCTCCTTTCTCAGAGCTGGCGCATGTGTCAGGGGCTAACAGCTTCTGACATTCAGTAATAGTATCTGATTATGCAGTTTCCTAACGTTAGGAGCTCAAAAATGCCAAAGGAGATCCTGCAGGGTGAGCAATACAGCTTGTATATTTCTCTGCATTCAAAATCAGATCAGTGAGCTCACACACACACACACACACACACACACACACACACACACACACACACACACAAACACAACAAATCGTGAAAATGCGCAAATCCATCCTGGATTCTGTGACGTAACGACTGACGATTGCCCGCAGACGCTCTAAAGCGTCACTTGTGCGTATTTTCAATGGTCCCCCAGCTTAAATAGTTAGGAGTGACGAGGTGACCCGCAGGAGACAGATACTGTCCAGAAAATGCCAAAAGAATCATTCAGAATCAAAGAAGTTCTCGGTTTTATTCCACGTGTTTCTTTTTTTTTTCTTTTATTGTAAAGGGTATATGAAACTATAGGTGAATCGTTTTATGGTTCATCATTTATCGCAAAGTTTACATGCAGTCTCTTTCCAAATGAAAATGTAAATAATAATAATAATAATAATACCAAGGGGTTAGAATATTTTATCTTGTCAAAAATAACATACCCCATTAGTCAGCCCACCTCCAAACAAACAAAAAGCAAACAAAAATAAGTGTTTATGGCTTTCTTTGAAAACCCTGTGTAAACAAAAAGGCGATGGGGTTCCCTTAACTTTGAGCCTGTAGAGTCTGGTGACAAAGGCTAATCTAAACCCCTCAAATAACAACTGTAGGCTAATAGTAACAAGAATTAAGACACTTTATTGTTATTGTTTTCAACAATATAACATGTTACTTTTTTTACATTCCGGTAAAGTTTTTTTTTCTTTCTGTAACCCTACCCCCTTTGCAAAACAAGCACTCGCCAAACTATTCCTTTTTTCAAATTATATTTTCCCTCAAGCGAATTGACAAAAAAAAAAAAATAATAATAAGTGGGTAGGGTGAGAAAATTGTTCCTGTTTGAGTATATTTGGAAAGTTCATAAGTGCTCTGCTGTGGACACTTCATAGAAAATCCCCCCAAACAATGGCTCGTTCAATTTGGGGATGGGAGGAGGTGCTGCGTCCACCGGCAGCTTCTTTCTTTCGTTCTTTTTTTGCCTCCCATTTGTTGAAAAAAAAAAAGGATTTTAAAGGTTGAATATGAGACTAAATGATTTGTTACGGTGGCTGTTTTCGCAGTGTTCCAGTCTGTCTGCCTTGCACCCTGCCGCAAGTGCTTGAAGCTTTGCTCACACCACCTCGTAAATTATTTTTCCAAAGAAAAAAAAAAAAAAGTGGCGCTTTCTGTCTCCCTTCGGTGACGGCTTTTAAGAGCCGAGGTCCACTAGATTAGAAGACATAGGGTTCAGTATGGTGTCGTGGTGCAATGAGTGGTGATGGTGCACCGAGTCTGCGCCGCTGGTTACCGGGATTGCGCTGGGTCCCGGCGGGGGCGCGAGGCCGTGCAGAGACGGTAAACCGGTGTTCGAGCCGAGGAGCAGGGCCGGACTCGGAGACGTGTGATCCGGAGTCCCAGAGGGTGTTTTATCGTCGTCCGAGCTCCCCAAAAGAGTTTTATTTCCATTCATAGAAGAAGTCAATGGGTTGTGACTGTTGCTGTTGGAGTTCTCGTTGTTTTCTCTGTGAGCAGAAACACAAACACATATCAATCAGGCGCAACAACATCTGAGCACTTATGGGGGAAAAAATCATAAGAAAGAGACACATTTGAGCTAAGGACTGGGCCTGATCATTTTACCTGTGGCTTCAGAAAACAACAGGAATTATTCTTGAAAGTGGCACACACAAGTCTATCGTGTACGCTGGAGTATTTACTGGGCTGTGCCACTTTTACGACCATAATGAGCTCATTAATGTAGAAATTCCTAATCTAATCATTTATTAATGCGCCACTCAATAATGCATCCAAGCGCGCATGTGCCCAGATGCAATTAGTAAGTCAAACCAAATAATTAGAGACTCCATTCACTACAGCAGCTCAGCGTTAAACGTTGGCTGTAAAGAGTGACTGAAGATAATAAATCTTCCTGAGCACCGGACTTGCATTGAGTGTTTGCGTTTAGAGGGACCCGTGGAGGGGCTGGACGTGAGCAAGCTCTCCGGCCTGACGAGAGCTGGCCCACGGGTGCAAATGAATGACAGGCCTAATCATTCTGAAAGGCGTGCGTGCTGCGCATGGCATAGTTCATATGTTTGCAGTGAGGCTTTTCTCAGTGGGAAGACATGATTTACGTGGAGCTTTCAGCCCGAATTAGTGGCCAGAGGGTGAAAGAAGACACCGACCCAGAGAGCACCTGACAAAAACACCTCTCTGCGTGCCCGCCTGTGTGATTTCCAAACGCTGAACTGTGCAAACGACTCGTAATGAAATGTCAGCCAGGCTGATGCGAAGGCCAGACAAGCAGCCACATCAGTTACACCTCAAAACATCTTTCAGCCGTGTTCTGAGATGTTTTCTTACATATCAGGCTCACTCGGTGTCTGCTGGATCATCAGTGGCCTGTGTATTTCTTTTTCCCCCCCCAATCATAACGTGAAAGTTAAACTTCATGTTATAGTAAGTGTGTTTACTAGAACGTAAGAGTGGGGTAAACTTTTATGACCTTGTAATTTACCTGACAACAAGTCTTTAATTTCGTGCTTTTCAACTTTTAATAGCAGCTTACAGAGTTGTAGAAATACACACCACCGGGGGGGATGTAAGTGAAGTTAAATTTATGATAAAAGATCGAGCAGGTCTGGTGGAGAGATTAAATGGGAGCTGAAAATGTGTCAGTGAGATAAATGTCCAGATGTAGGTCAGCAAATTATTTTTGCGCACAAGGCAAAGAGTGATGGGCTCTGACTCAGCGACAGTTTTGCTTTTAAATATCACTTTGATGTGATAATGAAAAGAAGAGGGCTCATCTGTTCCAAACTTACTTTAAGTGTCAGTCCTGAGAGGTAAATACACTCCTACCTTTCCTTCGCCTCAGCCGCTCGATCTCGCTGCCGTCGGTTTTTGAACCAGTTGCTGACCTGCGTGGTCGTGAGTCCCGTGGCCTCGGCCAGCTCTCTCTTCTCCCGCGGGGACGGGTAAGGGTTGTGGGTATACCACTCCCGGAGGATGCTCCTGCTCTTCTCTTTGAAGCAGTAGCTCGTCTCCTCTCCGTCCCAGATGGAGCGGGGCAGGGGGAACTTTCTCCGGACGCGGTACTTCCCCACAGCGCCGAGCGGACGGCCTCTTAGTTTCTCCGCCTCGATGTAGTGCGCTTTGAGCCACAGCTGCTGCAGCTTCGGGTGGTTGTGCGGCGAGAACTGGTGGCTCTCCAGGATCTTGTAGAGCTCTCGGAAATTCCCCCGGTGGAAAGCGACCACGGCTTTCGCTTTCAGGACGCTCTCGTTCTTGTGGAGGTGCTCGCACGCCGGGAGGGACCAGAGAAAGCGCCCGAGTCGCTCGATGTTCCCCCCTTGCTGGAGGACCTCGCAGACACACGCCACTTGTTCCTGCGTAAAACCAAACGTCGGAAGCATGGACATGGCGACAAAGTAAACCGGTGCAGATTATATCGTGCCTTACTTCCACGTCTCTCCTCTCAGTCTCTCATTAAACCAAAACGCATTAAGTCCATAAGCGGCAAAAAAGGTCCCCAAAAGAGTCACCTAAACCTTAAAAGTGCCCAAGGTTAGGCAAAGCCCAGCTGCGTATTATGGAATAAACTCAAGTCCATTCAGCCATGAGAAACCCCAGGCGACTATTCCTCACAAAGTTGCTGAGAAAGAAAGTTGCTGCTCCTTCCACCGTCCTCCTCCACCTTTTCTATGCCGTTTCAACATAAACTACTCCCGGAGACCGGGCTCGCTGGCTCGTTTTAATAATATTATTCTAAGCTGGCAAGACAAGCGATTATATGAACTCTGATTGGTCGGTTATCTGACCCACGGATGGCGAGGATAAGACAATAGCCTTAGTCAAATTATTTGCCATGGTTACGCTGTCACTCAAAGTAACCCGATATGCTTTGAGGTGGCTCCCTGGCAAAGTCAACCCGATTGTTCCCTTCACGACCAGCCCGCCTACCAATAGAAGAATCGCTCAGATTTTTTCTTCTAAAACACTTTTTTTCATTTCCCTTCACTTTGACGGACACCTCGGGCAGCCAAAGAGCGCAAAGCAGCTGGAAGACGAGCGGACGAGAGGTGCTGCGCTGATCCCGCAGCCCGGGGAAGGATGGCGCCAGAGCGCACGGAGCCTGCTGCACTCTGGCCTCCCGTCCCCGGCGGCTCTCACAAATCAATCAAGATCTCCTGAATGCCTCCAACTTTCGAGTTAGTTATCTAATTATTTCCCAGAAGTGAAATAACCGCCGACATGCGCTAAACTGTTCAGTGGGATTTGCCAAAAAAAAAAAAAAAAAAAAAAACAGCCCCTTCT
>VUQH01021529.1:1268-25677 GCA_015106775.1 Etroplus canarensis | reverse complement strand
TAGAGATTCTGTGTGTTTTGCTACATTCATCTGCATTCTTCACATCCTGTTTATTGCTTCTTTATCCATAAATTTATTGCTGAGACATTTTGTGTGGATTACAGTTAAAGTACTTATAGTGTTTAGTTTAGTTGGATTTTTCTGTATTTAACTTTAGAGACAGAAAAGACCTAATTTTCCTTGTCAACTTAAAATAATGATTTAAAAGATTCTCCTAACTTCCCATTTAATTTTTTGCCTCCCAGGAGATTTTACTCAAGGGTATCTTACAAATCGTTGAAGCCAACTTGAATATTGAACCTCTTCACTTCCTAAATTTTCCAATCATCCTTGGGGCTTCAACACCTGGGGGATTTTCCTCTGGCTCCAGACAGAACTGTGCTGCCGGAGGGAAAAGTGTTGGTTTCCTCTGGAAGGGCAAACTGTCTCCAAGTCGCAGGGAGGGGGAAACTGAGTACCGACCAAGCCACCTCCTCACCTCTCCCTGGCACATTGCTCCTCTCCACTTGCCCCTAGTTGGGCAGAACTGCTGGCCCCATATGGCCAGCGGCTTCAGTGCCTCTATGTGGCTTAGAGTGGTCGAGCAGGAGGAGAAGGATGTGGATAAAAACAAGGGTGAGACAGAGGTCCTTTACCAAGAATTTTGTGTGTGTCATGCCCGGATCACCTTTTTTGAGATGCTCCTCTTCTTGTTTTCTAGAAGAAAGTAACCCTCCTGCAGCTGAGTTGCACCGTGGCTCATCTCAGGCTGGGACAAGATTATTAGAGGAAGGCCTCATTCATATTCTGTCCATGGGCTCCAAGGCACTGATGCTTCAAGTGTGGGCAGACTTCTCTACAGGCTCTCTCACTTTCAGGTGAGCTCCTAGGACTGTAGTCTCAAAGATTTGAGAAGAATTGGTTACGATTCAACTATTCAAACGCTCTTTGACTTGACATATTGTAATATACTTTTTTCCACAGGATTTGTATAGATCCAAATGATGAGATAAAAGCAGGGCTGTTGGCACAAGCAGACTCACGTGAAAGACTGCTCAGTGGGGGCCAGTGGCAGCACCTCGCGCTTACCTACAGCCAGCAGCCAGAGGGAAAGAAGAACATCCATGGTCGTGTGGTTGTCTGGGTGTCTGGCATCTGGTAAGGAAATCTGATTAATATATCAGCTGGTTAGGTTTGTCTGATAAATAATTAAAATTCAGTTCAAATTGCTGTTTTCTGTAGGAAATGTGAAGTATCTTTGGACTACACCTTGCCCAGAAAGTCTAGTTTATCATCTGAAAGCAACAAAACCTTCTGCATGTTGGGCCACTGTATGCCATCATCAGAGGAGATGATGAAGCAGGGTGGATGCTGGAACATGGGCACTGTGCTTCTCTTCAATGGTAGGACTCCTGTTAACTCATGACTTTTTTAAAGAAAATATTTATTTATATAATTTAAAGAAAATGTGTCCATAATGTCATACTCCTACATGCATATTGCAGTCTGATTTTAATTGTTAACATAAGTTTATCTCTCTTCAGTGCTGCTCT
This sequence comes from Etroplus canarensis, assembly GCA_015106775.1. Taxonomy (NCBI): domain Eukaryota; kingdom Metazoa; phylum Chordata; class Actinopteri; order Cichliformes; family Cichlidae; genus Etroplus; species Etroplus canarensis. The sequence continues at coordinate 24,145 of VUQH01021529.1, read as the reverse complement.
CTGGTGGCACATTGATTACCACCTTTATTCTTACAGGCAGTACAACCGTATAAATGTTTCATCCTGAATTTGTATTTTAAAAACATATCCAGCTGTAGAAGGATGTGCCTGGTCTGATGGGTGGCATGCTGTGGATTCTTAGCATTCTCTCGGGAGGCTTACTGAATAGTTCTCTTGTTGCTTCTAATTGGCTGTGAATGCCTCACATCTAGGTGCCATGAAACCTGTGAACCCAAATGATTTCTTTAAAAAAGCTTAGCCCCTCCACTGTGGTTGGAATTAATTATTTGTAGCAGGTTCTTCATCAAAAAGGAGGACTACTGTGAGTATTTTAAGAAAAGTAAGGTGCACCATGACATCTCAGGAGTCTTGCATTGCATCATCTCATATGTTATTAATTTGTAGGGTATTGGTGGAATAATGTAAGTCATTAACTCTTTGGGTTCATTCAGTCTCCTGGATTACAGAAACACCCAAGATATTCCTTAATAGAGAAAATTCCCTAGATATTTAAGAAAGTAATCCAATAAGCAGACTCTTGAAATGTTTGTTAAGCTAACTGTATGTTTCCCTGCCTCTGTCAGGGTCTAGAATAGGATCTGAGGAGGCCTTCTACCTTTACACCAGTGGACCAGACCTCACATCAATCATGCCCTGCAAGTATGGCAAGCCAAATGGAACATTTTCCAAGTTTGTCACCCAGGAAAGTCTGAAGTGTGAGCATGTAAGAGAGATTCTAATGAAGAGCAAGGACATAGACACAACAGCTTTGGTTGTAAGTCTTTCTTTACACGAGCCATTAACTCATTATCTGTGACACAAAAAGTGTAATAATGAAATTAAGTCAGAAAATAAATGTTGTTCTGTTTGTTCATCTCTTACTCAATTCCTGTATGCCAGCTGCCGAACCCTTTACTCATGCAGTGTAATTCAAGTGCTCTGTAAGCATAGCAAATCCCCCCCTATGTCTCATTTATTGTTTCATTTCACGGTGTATGAGTAATGTGCTGTTCCAATTAGTTGTCATTAATGATACTGCATGGTAGGAAGTAATTTGTCCCAAATGAAAAAACTATTATAGTTAAGCTGCAGCTCTTTCAGTGAGACTGAAAATAGTTTTTCTCCCATTAAGTGGAAATTGCTTTGTTGTTAATAGTTATGCTGATTAAAAAAAGAAAAAGGAGTGAGATGAGAAGAATAAATGATGTATCGTTTTCTTTATAACTTAATCTAAAATCTAACCAAGCCTCGCCCTGGTCTAAATCTGTGGCCTACTAACGACCAGTTTTGCTCTTTATTTAAACAAAAAATGCACTTTATACCTAACATAAATGCTCAAAAGGATCAAGATAACAGTTACCTTAAAAGATGAACGTCTGCATTGTTTCTGCACAGGAGAGCTTAGCTGTAGTGTATGCCCCCAGCAGTCCAAGAGTCTACACGATTTATGAGCCTGTAATCAGGCTGAAAGGTCAGGCAAAGATGGTGGTTACCCAGCGGCCTTTCAGCTCCAAAGAGGTACAGAGTGTTTCCCTGGAGTCCAGCGCCCTCAGAGCTCTGCTCCCCACTGAAACTCACGGCCTGCAGAGTGTCCTGCACAAGATAGGAGGAACAGGGACTTTTGTCTTCCTCTTTGCACAGGTGGGATGATCCAAATATTTAATGAAGCTTTAGACTCAAAGGCCACAGTGCCTGTTGTGGCACCTTAGCTGTTGTGTGAAGTGTTTCTTAGATATTAGATGTGTTCCAGAAAGGCCATGTGTCAGGAAAGAATTTGTATAATGTATCACCCTCACAAATAAATTGCAATTTGTAGGGAAAAGAAGACCTTTGAATGAATTACCTCTTGCTTGTATTTGATTAATTGTGTTGCAGACTTACTGATAATATAGAGTAGGAAAGTTACCAATAGTTTAATTTCACAGTTGTAGTGTGCTTTTGTGAGAATTCAGTTACTGTCACTGGGACTGTGTGAAATGATGTCACTAAAAGAAAGCAGTGCATAACTGCGTCCACAGACATACATTGTCATGCTCACTTTCTTTTGCTCTTTGGTCTCCAGACAGTGGAGCTCAGTGACTGTGAGAAGACGCAAGCTCTGGCCCTGCGAGTGCTGCTGTCACTTTCCAAATTTAACCAACACCGCATCGACGAAATGGACTGTTACCATGGTTACTCCATGATCCATCAGGTCCTCATCAAGTCCAAATGCATCGTAGGATATCATATGTTGAAAGTGAGTCACACTTTGAACCCTATCTGTCCTCTGTCCCTGGAACCTTAGCTTATCTGTGCAGTAAAACATATCCTCCATCACTTGTTTTTACCATGAATCTGATCCAGCCTGACACAGTTGGTGCCTCACTGAGCAGGTGTTGGTGACCCCGCTGTTACTTGACCCTCTGGCTGTGTCTGTAATTGAGCTGTGTGATGGCTCAGGTTGAAATGGATTCTGTCTGACTTGATGAAACACAGAGCTCCTGCAGAGAAACACAGCAACTCTGATTGCATTTGTCACTTTAGGCTTCCACATCCTGTATTGTATAGCATAGACCTGCACTGATTAGTGACATTAAACCACCATTATCTCTCCTATATAAGAGGAACATGCTGTGCCACAGTTGTTTGAAGTTGCCACTTACACTTTTCAATTCATGCTGTAAAAGAAATCGAATTTTATCTCTCCTAAAACTCAGTTGGTTACATTGTTAACCTATATCAAAAGGTGTAACGGAGTGTGAGACTGCAAGATTCTGTCTTATAGTACTATGGCCTACCAGAGACATAAAGGACTGCAAGATTTATGACCACTGCAGTGAATCTGGTCACAAATGATATTCTTTGATCAATACAGACAGGGCTGCTCTTGGAGTAAATGGAATTAGTTTTGACTGAGTGATAAGCACTCCAAAAATTTCATGGAGAATATATTGATTTTCCTCCTGCCTGAGGTTCTGCACTAGTGATTATCAATATGTTGAGGTATGTGTCTGATGAGTCTACATCACTCTGTAAGTTATTATTTTAGAAACTCTATAGAAGTGACTGAGTTTCTGACAGCCACATTCTGTCTTCCTAGACTTTACTTGATGGGTGTTGCAGTGGACCCATCCTCATCCTCAGGGAGGATGGTCAGTTTCGCTTGGACACAGAGTCAGTTGCTGTGGTGCAGGATTTAAGGCTTCTCTCAGACGTTCTGTTGGACTGGAAGATCTGGGCCAAAGCTGAGGTAAACACAAAAATAACAAAATAAATTGTTCATAATTTGTGAAAGGACATGGGACACTGCTTACCAAAGGCAGACAAAACATAATAAAATAAGCACACAAAGATGAACAGTCAAATATTCATTACTGTGAGGGTACTCTAAATGAGCTACATTTCTAATGCTGTTTGTCCAAGATCTGATCATTCATTTCCCCTCAGATTTTAATGTATTTTTGTAAAGAAATGTAGGAAAGATTTTTTTTTAACTGCTGGATAATTTTACTGAAGTTCAATGTTTCTGGTTTTTCCCAAGGTCTATTAATTTATTAATGTCCATTCCTGATGAGGGGCAGAAAACTTAAATATTTTCATCTAATGATGAACTCATTAGAAATTCATACACTCCATGAGTAAGTCTCAGTAGCCATAGTCATTGATTTTAGTTTTAAACAAGTTCTTTCAAAAAACTCAGCCCCCAAAGCATTTTAAAATTCTATGTCCCGGTGAGACCAAAAATTTTTGAGAGAAAACACAAGGGCACAGCCGCTCCTCCCAACCATCAAACGATGATCATTTAATATTTATGCATCTCTGTTGTCATTTACTGTTTATGATAGTGTGGAGTGTGGGAAACGCTGCTTGCAGCCTTAGAGATCCTCATCAGGGTTCACCACCCTCATCAGGTCTTTAACATTCGTCAGTTCCTTAAGGCTGAAGTAGTGCATCGTTTCCTGCTCACCTGTCAGGTGTTACAGGTAGGTCACTGCCAAAAAGCTGCTGTCAGATTATCTTTCTCTTCTCAGTCTCTTTTTAAAGAGGATTGTGTTTGTCTGAAGGAGCATCGGGATGAGCATCTCACAGCAATCCCGCAGGAAGTGTGTTTGTCATTCATCAAAATCATCCAGGAAGTGCTTGGGTCTCCACCAGACATGGATCTACTAAAACTGATCTACAACTTCCTATTGGCCATTCACCCACCTACCAACACCTACGTCTGCCACACTCCATCCAGCTTCTACTTCTCTCTGCACATAGGTGAGGGAACGGTGTAGCTGAATGCAGCACCTTAATATCAAAGAGCCATTAGTTTAATGCACTGAGTTCTTTTGATGTCTCTTCATCAGACGGGAAGCTGTACCAGGAGAAGGTACAGTCAATTATGTACCTGAGACACTCCAACAGTGGAGGAAAGTCTGCCAGCAGCTCTGTGGTGTCGCTCTCCCCAACTGTTTTTGCCGATGCTCCCCATGATGGTACAGTTGCTTTAACTAAACAACACTGACCTTAATGCACTCCCATTACCCAACACAGTAAAAAATAATTAAATAAAGACCTCAGGTTGTTACTTCGAATGATATTATAAATTGAAAGCTCAGCAGTGCTTTTATGAGAGTATGTGCCTCTAACAAGGCAAATTTATTTAACATGTTTAGTGCTGCATCAACCCGATTTCTTTTTTCTCTCTATGATGAATTGGCCTCAAAAGTTTTATTTTAAGAACTCAATGTAAACATCATTACTTCTGGGGAAAAGCTGATACATGAGCGTTAGGTCATTATCAGACTCCCTCCCATTTTCCTCTGTCTGTAGCTTTTAAAAAGATTTAATGTAATTGCAGCTTGCTGTAGCTCCAACAGAGCCTCTCTTTATAATACACTGCTCAAAAAAATTAAAGGAACACTTTAAAAATACATCAGATCTCAATGGGGAAAAAATCATGCTCAATAGCTGTACTGATATTGACTGGGTGATGTGTTAGGAATGAAAAGATACCTCGTTATTTGAAAGAAAATTATCAACCTACAGAGGGCTGAACTCAAAGACACCCTAAAAATCAAAGTGAATAAATGGTGCGGCAGGCTAGTTCATTTTGACAAAAATTCACTGCAGCAACTCAGAATAGTACTCAGTAGTTTGTGTGGCCCCCACGTGCTTGTATGTAATGTCGGGGCATGCTCTTAATGAAACAATGGATGTCCTGGGGAAACTCCTCCCAGATTTGGACCAGGGCCTCACTGAGCTCTTGGACAGCCTGAGGTGCAACCTGGCAGTGTTGGATGGGCTGAAACATAATGTCCCAGAGGTGTTCTATGGGATTTAGTTCAGGCAAGCGTGGAGGCCAGTCAATGGTATCAAGTCCTTCATCCTCCAGAAACTGCCTTTCATACTCTCACCACGTGAAGCTGGGCATTTTCATGCACCAGCAGGAAACCAGGACCCACTACACCAGCATAGAGTTTGACAGTGGGATTTCATTCTGTTACCCAATTGCAGTCAGGATGTCATTGCCTAGCCTGTAGAGGTCTGTGCATCCCTCCATGGATATGCCTCCCCAAACCGTCACTAACCCACCACCAAACTGATCATGCTGAATGCTGTTACAGGCATCGTAATGACTTCTCCAGACCCTTTCTTGTCTGTCACATGTACTCAAAGTAAACCTGCTCTCATCTGTGAAAAGTACAGGTTACCAATGGTGGACCTGTCAATTCTGGTATCCCATGGCAAATGCCACTTGAGCTCCACAGGGCCCACTAGAGAATGTCAGGCCCTCAGGTGACCCTCATGAAGTCTGTTTCTGATTGTGTGGTCAGAGACATTCACACCAGTAGCCTTCTGGAGGTCATTTTGTAGGGCTCTGGCAGTGCTCATCCTGTTCCTCCTTGCACAAAGGAGCAGATAGCAGTCCTGGGTTAAGGACCTTCTACAGCCCTGTCCAGCTCTACAAGAATAACTGTTTGTCCCCTGAAATCTCCTCCATGCTCTTAAGACTGTGCTGGGAAACTCAGCAAACCTTCTGGCAAAGGCACATTGATGTGCCATCCTGTGCAACCTCTGTAAGGTCCAGGTATAGGCTTATGCTACCAGTAGTGACACTAACCCTAGCCAAATGCAAAACTATGAAAAACAGTCAGAAAAGAGGAGAAGGAAAAAAATCTCAGTGGCCTCCACCTGTAAAAATATTCCTGTTTGGAGGTCATTTCATTGTTACCCCTCTAGTGCACCTGTTGTTGATTTCATTAATACCAAAGCAGCTGAAGCTGATTAACAACCCCCTCTGCTACTTAACTGACCAGATCAAGATCCTAGAAGTTTAACTGACTGATTAAAAAATGTTCCTGTAATTTTTTGAGCAGTATAATTTTTTAGTATAAATACTACTTCTACTACCATAACCTTTCTTGACTGAGCTTTTATTGTCCTTAGTTTTACATTTATGAGTCCCATTTTGTCATTGCAGTGTTGCTTTTTAAATAGTATTTGTTTTATTTGAGATACAGTACATTCTTAACTTCAACAACTGGGTACATAAATGAGATACATTTGACTGAGATACTTCCAGTAATACATTGTGATAAATTCAACAGTACAGAAGTGATTTTAATTTCCTCCACTAACCCTGTTTAAACAAGATGTGTGTCCTGTTTCATCACATTTACATGCAATTAATGAACAATCATGATTCTGCTCTGCCATATTATGTTGATAATCACAGCCCGTGGGTCTATCAATATTTATATTTGAACTTTAAGTGTTGTAAAAATGTGTCTGCATACAAATAAGGTCCTTTGCAACCTTGAGTTAAAGCATTTGCGCATGCTGAATCATTCTGTTATGTTTTCCAGGCCATCTCCATGCTCCTCCCCTTGAACATGTAGGTGATGATCAGTCATTACGTGCCCCTAGTCTGGGGCCATCTCCGTACTCTTCACCTGCACTGACACCCCGACTTGGACACGGCAGCACAAATGAGGCTGGGGAAGGTGACGGTGTCTCCCTTGCCACTCAGCAAGCTCTTGGAAGCACAGAGACACTCAAAAAGGGCGGAGCTGACGAGCAGCTCCTCAGCAGTTGTGAATCTGCCAAGACAATCTGTGATTCTAAGGACACAGGTGAGGGAGCAGCCCAGCGCACCCCATCTATCAGTGTGGAGGAGGAGCGTGACGAGGCAGCTGAGGTTGACAGCCTGGCAGAGGGGAGTGTTGGGGTGACAGAGTCTGAGGACAGGTTCGACTGGGCCAGTGACGAGGCGCCACGTCGCCCTGACAGCCTGAAAGGCATCCAATCCTTCCAGAGGAGCCACAGCAATCTGGCCAGTCTGGGTCTGGCCTTCCCAGCTCCGAATGGCTCACTGACAATCAGCCGTTGGCCTAGTGCAGCTGACCGGGGTTCCATGCCTGAAGACTGGGAAAGCTACACATACTCTCCTGGCTATGAGAGGGCCCACAGCAAGACTGAGTCCAATGATAGGTACATAGTACTCTTTAACATGGCAGCTTGGTTTCTGATGTATTGTGTAAAAAAAATACTCTTGAGATATTTCAAGCATTCATTATCACAACTAAAAAGACTGTTTACACCAAACTTTAGCCAATCTGCAGTGAGAAACATCTTATTCCATGTCCATGTGGGTTTAGCTTTGAATGTATCACCACAAAAGTCAGTTCTGATAAAGACCAGTCAGGATTTGTATAATCTTCATAAAGCCTTTGCTTAGAATACTAATCCTCAACCAACTATGACAAAGTTTTGTACTTTAGTGATAGTTTCAGCTTACTCATTCTTGTCAGCTGCCAACTTAAGCTTATGATTTTTTTTTCTTTAATGAAAGATTTGTTGTAATTTTGCTGTCACTGATCATGTTATCATTAGACACAATGTAGGTTGTCTGACATAAAAATACTAGCTTTTGTGTGCTGATAAATTTTAAGCAATGAGTAAAACTTTCAAGAAAAAAATTCTTTAATCCAAACATGTAGCAGGCATTTGTTTGATATGCTTTAGATGCTCAGACAGTGAAAATGAAATCTGTATTTTTAACAAACTCTGTTTACGGAGGTTATTTGTTCGCTGGTCAAAAGCTTCTCTCTCCTCTGACATAATGCAAATTTTAGTCATGAAGTGCAGGATTTACATTCCCACTCATCAAACAAATTCCTATACAACTATGTTACTATTTTCAATCAATAGATGTAATATATTTTAAATTAAACACTGTGTAAAATCAAATGTTACATTTGAATATACTTTATTTTAGACAATGTTTTCTTAATGTGCCATTTTGAGAATGCCATATTAAGTGAATTGATGTAGTTCTCTATGCAGAGTAACAAGACTAAAGTTTGAGTTGTGTTTCTTAGGGCCAATACAGAAGATTGCCTGGTGCTAATCTGCTGTGGGCTCTATGATCTTCTACGGGGTGTCTTGCTGCTGTTGCCTGACCTCATGCTTGAGGAGGTGATGGACAAACTCATCCAACCAGAGGCCCTCATCGTTCTGGTCAATCACTCATCACCGCTCATCCAGCAAGGAGTCATGAAGGTTGGCTTCTCCCTTTGACAAGTCTGATGTACTGTAAAACAGAGGGATCTGATTCAACACCAGGAGTCCATTTTCCCTGCAACAATACCTGCACAATACTATTACCCAGCGTAGGATTCTGTAGACTGTTGCCATTCCAGCAAATCATATTTACACATTAGTTTTTTATTTTAAGCTGTTCACTAAGCACTTTTTGCTCAGGTCTTTCACTAAATGAAATTGTTGTGCATGAATTGTCTAGACAGCTGGGAACAGCTTAGACAGGCTGAACAGCCTGAAAGTAGAACACGACTTTTTATTCTTAATGCTAGCAAATCCCATCAAATCTCCAGGGCAGTAGTGTTTTCTGACACTGAATACCCTTTTGTAAAATAATTTCACTGTAGCCATTGTAGTTGTTAGCAAAATGTCACTCAAGCAGGATAAAATATTAATTTGATAACTATTTTCTATAAATTTGGGAATTTGTGCTCTGCAGAGTATTTGGGACCTAATTTAAAAAGCTGTGCATAGGAACTATGCCAATAGTTAATGGATGCACAAAAGATAAAAAGTATGCGCTGAAACCTCAGTGCAAATTTCCTTTCATAAATTGCAATTAACTGATTAATGTGGACTCTGAAAAGGTTTATATTCAGGCCACTAATTTTCAAACAAATTAGCCTGAAATTATCTGTGCAAATCTCCCCTTAGATAGTGACACCCACATTGTTCCTATGGCATACAGAGACAGTGCTACATCCCAAGTATGAGAGGAAAAAGGATGCAACAGGTGTTAATGCAACAATAGGGGAATTCTCAAAAATCCTAATGCTTTGATCACAGACGCTGCTTTAATTATCTACAGCCTATAGGTATGTACATAACCGATAAAAACACACTTAAAGTCTACAAAGCAATAAACACCCTTTAACTGGCGTGGGCCATAGTTTGTACATTCTCTTATCTTATTTACTTTTAATAAATCCATTGTTTGTAAATGGCATTCACGTGTCTTAATCCCAATTTTGTGTATGAATACTGGTTACAGGACTGTGCTCCTCTGTACTGACAGATCTTATTTATTCTGCTCCTCTCTCCCAGCTGTTGGATGCCTATTTCAGGAGAGCCCTCAAGGAGCAGAAGGAGAAGTTTCTGAAAAATCACGGCTTCTCACTGCTGGCCAACCAGTTGTACATCCACCAAGGCAGCCAGGGGCTCCTTGAATGCTTCTTGGAGATGCTGTTTGGACGGCCAGTGGGCCTGGAGGAAGAGTGAGTCCGGATAGAATGCACATCCACTACAGCATAGACACATTATTATATATTAATATGTATAGAATTGTCAGTGGTATAAATATTTATTGATTCAAACTTATTTCTGCATGGTGTGCCATATTGTCCTTCCTTGTATTGTTTTCCAGTCTAGACCTGGAGGAGATGGAAAATCTCTCACCCTTCAGAAAACGCTGTATCATCCCAGTGTTGGGTCTTATTGAGAACTCTTTGTATGAGAACTCTTTGGTACACAACATCCTGTGTATGCTGCTGCAGCTCATCAACGCCTGCCCTAAGCTTGCAGACATCCTGCTAGACCACGGACTGCTCTACGTGCTCTTTAACACTCTCTCTACCCTCAATGGCATGGAGAATGGGTACGGCTGCCAGAACAGGGGATGAGTCATTCAAACACCTCCATGGGTTCATAGGTTTTGTGTTGAACCTTTGCAGCAAGAATTAAATGATTAATCCTCTTATTGTTGGTTGATCTGGCACATGTGAGTGGTAGATTGACTTCCTGTGCTTCACATTATCTTGATTTTCTTGTCCTCTGTCTGCAGTATTCCCTTGAATGACTACAAACTCCTGGTGTGTGACATCCAGCAGATGCTAGTAGCTGTCACTATTCACTCCTGCAGCTCCTCTGGGTCCCAGTACTTCCGCATCATCGAAGACCTCATTACCTTGCTGGGTTTCATGCAGACCAGCAAGATGCGCCGCACACAAGGTGAGGACTGCATTTTCAATGCACATGGAAAACACATCAGTCTTGTCATCTCCCGTGCACTGCAGTTGTGGATGATATCAAGCTGTCAAGCTCTGCTACAGAAACAAATAGGGTTGTCACTTCATTATCTCCATCTGCAGAGTGGAAACTCATTTGAGAAATATCTCCCATTTTCATCTTCCCACCAAATGGTTTTTTCTCATTTTTCCTTTTATTTGCTCTCTGAAAAATATCTCTCCCTCCTCGTTCCCATTAGCACTTATTTCCTCGCTATATTTATGATCTGATATTATCATTCTGTGATCACAGAAGCATTAGAATGGTATTGGGAATTTGAACCTTTTTATTTTTGGTTGTTTTTCATTTCAGGTATTGTCTTCAGCTGCATTATTGCTGACAGAGGGCCACATACAGAAACATTCTTATCCTCAATTTGTTTTACTTTCTTCCAAGTTTTAATTGCATAGCATTTTACAATTTGATCATCTCAACTTAATGAGTTGTGTGTGTGTGTTCATCATTAGTATAATTATCGCCATCAAATGCTGCATAAGACGATGTGTGCTGCTCTGCTTGTTGGCAAGTTTGATAAAAATATCTGTCTAGTTGGTAGTAATTTTAGTGGTGTCAGCATCAAAGAGCTGTACCACAAGTAAGAAAGAGAGGGTTAAGTATTGCTATGTAGCTTTAAATTCTGTATTAGTGTGGTGATTAAGTGTAAAATTGACAACTAGTCAGGTATCAGATTTTTCTTCTGAAGTTGGTAAGCATTGACTGGTGACCAGTGTCTGAGACATGTTTTTCCAGGTGATTTCTGCCAACAAAAAGCCAGCTGAGCTCTTGAGTCACTCATCAGTAGCATGGGGTTGACCCCTAACATGACCACATTCTTTCTTTTCCCAGAGATGGCTGTGGCTCTGCAGTTCCGTGTTCTTCAGTCAGCAGTTGAGTTCATAAAGACGACAGCCAACCAGGAACCTCAGAAGCTGAGCAGTTCTGTTAACACTCCAAGCTCTCCACATCACGCCATCCATCAGAAACGCAAGAGCATCGCCGGTGAGTATTTTAAACTGATGCAGCAAGAAACCTGGTCTGTGTGTGTCGTGGCAGGGTAGAAATGTGTCTTTATTGATTCTCTCCTCATCCCAATCTGAAGGTTCCATTGCCATCAAAGACTCCATTATCCCCCGCATCCCCAGACAGCACTACTGCTCCTATGGCCAGATCCCCTTGTCCCCTCCATTCAGTTTCCTGTTCCAGGACTCCCCCCTCCCTTCCCCAACCGGCACGCCATCCTATATGCTCCACTGTGATGCAGGTAGCTGGGACTGCGGTCTACAGCGGAGAACATCCTCCCTTTTGTGGGGCATGTTTCCTTTTTACTCACCTATCCCCAGGACCTCATCTCGGGGGTTAATTTGCCCGGTACCCTTATGTGCTACTGGTGCCTTGTGTGTGTGTGTGTGTGTGTGCGTGTTCGAATGCTTAACTAAATCAACCTTAAGCATTTCAGCATAGATGACATTTGATCATCTCTATACCAAAACTTGTTCACACTTTTAGAACATTTTTTGATTATCTGGTGCTACCAATTTGTATTACCACGTCTGAGCACAATATTGTGCTTGTAGGTCGGCGCCGGTTCTCTCTGGCCCAGACTGACTCCCTCCTGATGCGAATGCGCTCTGTAGCCAGCGACGAGCTCCACCAGATGATGCAGAGGAGAATGAGCCAGGAAAACCCCATTCGTGCCAGTGAGACCGAGTTTGTTCAACGGCTGCAGAGACTTGTGGTTCTTGCCGTCAACAGACTCATTTACTACGGTACATAACATGGTCTTTCTGTGAAGGATCTGTTCTAATCTAGTCTACACACTATCTAATCCTGGTTGTGTGTTTTTTCTCATTTCAGATGTGAGTCAGGATTTATTTGACCTGCTGAATATTCCAGACTCTCCAGACCAACAGCTCTTCACACCTGATCTGGCTGATCAAACACATGATGACGGTGGTTCTGCCTCTGTCCCACACTCTCCAACTCCCTTCACTCTGCCACCGGCTAGCAAGAAGAGCTTTCAGAAGGACATCCTCCAGCTCATGATGGATGGGATTAAAGTCAGTCTGGTATGAAAGAAGTCAAGGAGAAGCTTTTTCATGCCTTAGAAAGTCTTATTTTTAAAGCATCTTTGTTTCGAGTGCTTGATGGGTAAGGTAAAATTGCTGGTGTGAATCCACAGGGGAGCACAGGTCGAGGCGGAGCACCACATCAACAGTGGCGAAGGATTTTATGGTCCTGTCGGGACACTTTTCGAGTCCAAATAGGACGCCTGCTGGTGCACACGCTGAGCCCTGCACTTCCCCTATCTGACAGGAAGGAGGCGCTTCAATTTGTGTTTGATCCTAAACATTTGGATATCCTCAAGGAGAGCCTCAGCCCTGGACTAGAGGTGAATGTGAAAGATAAAGACCCTAAAATTATCTGTTTGTGTTCATTTTAATCTATGCAATGCAGAAATCTTTTTATGTGTTTTTTTTTTTAATTCCTACAGAAAGGTTTACCCAATTTTGACTCTAAAGTACAAAAATGAAATTCTCTTTTCACTGTTTTTTCCCCATCTGGCTTTACAGAAAGCTAGATACGGCTTGTTTCCTATAAATTACCTGTGACTCATTCTAGACATAAACCTTTAATCTATGCTTTCTTTTCTCTCACCCTCTCTTAGCATGGACCAAAGTTGTCACTGTACCTGTATGAGATGCTGCACGATCACAAGGATAACCTCACCAAAGACGAGCAGGATGCCGTGGGTGTATTCATGACCTCGCTCAAGCTTTGTGGTCATCGCTGCATCCCACCCAACACTCCACACAAACAAGACTTGCTTAAGGCCATAAAAGAGGTACATCCTACGCAGTCATTGTCAAATAGTCATTGTTAAAGAAAGGGCAGAAGCTTCCAAGCTATTTTAGTCAGACCCAATTCACCTGCTCCCTTCAGCTGTATGAAATATTAACTTTAGTGCAAGCAGAAAATCTTGGTCTTTGATATACGCTAAGCACAAACGGTCAGGTTTTCTTATTATCCAGATAAATTTGTTTACCTGCAACTTAATTCACACAGGAAAAATTCAAGTATGAAGCAGAAGAGAAAACAAGTAAAGTGGCATGGGAAAAGAAAATGGCAAACTCTCAGAGGAAGTGAGTAGGATTTTTGATTGATGTTCAGTAGAAGAGACATGTCCTGGTTTATTTATTTATTTTATACACACCCTGTTTGTTTGTTTTTTTTAAAATCCTCAACAGTCTTATCCAGAGGCTGGATGGAAAGTCAAAGGACATATCCAAGATTGCAGCTGATATAACTCAGAATGTGTCTCTGCGGCAAGGCATAGAGAGAAAGAAAGTCATCCAGCACATAAGGGGCCTCTACAAGACCGACCTCAGTGCCAGCCGCCACTGGCAGGAGCTAGTACAGCAACTTACACACGACCGGTGGGTGTGGGAGTTCAGCTCTTACAGTCTTCATCATTGCTCTTGTCATTTTCTCATGGTGTTTTGTTTTTTCTCCTCCTTTCTTCTAATTTTCTGTTTAAATTCATTACTGTTGGGTTACAGTCACATGTGAATAAATACACTTGAATAAAATCAATGCTTCCCTTTCAGGCTTGCACAGCTCTTCTTCTGTACTGATAAACCGAGGTATTTGAGTGTGGTGTTACGGTGTGTTTCAGTGCGGTTTGGTATGATCAGACATCCTACCCAACATCCTGGCAGCTGGACCCCACTGAAGGACCGAACAGGGAGCGACGGCGGCTACAGAGATGCTACCTCACCATCCCCAACAAATACCTGCTGAAAGACAGACGCAAGCCTGAAGGTAGAAAAGCCCTCTTTGGTAAAATTTAGTGTTGTACTGCTGAGTTTTTCTATCTAATCTGATGTTGAGCTTTTTCATAGACACTGTGAAGCCACCACTGTCCTTCCTGTTTGAGGATAAGACTCACTCTTCCTTCTCCTCCACTGTCAAAGACAAAGCCACCAGCGAGTCCATTAGGTATAACAATGTGATTCTGTAAGCCTTTGGTGAACCTTTCTCTATTGCAAATCAAGGATAACTGGAAGAAGACATTACACAAGACAATTTGTCCATATGTGTTACTTAGATGGTGTATCTCTTGTAAGAGAAATGTATTTTTTGTCATTAGGTTCACCAGAAGGTGCATCAGTGTTGCCCCTTCCAGAGAGACAGCAGGGGAGCTACTTCTGGGTAAGACACCGGCCACTGCTCGCAGGTGCTCCATGCATAATGTACCCAGCCAGTCACAAGATACAAAGAATAATCTGCTCTCTCTGAGGCACTAGAGAGTATTGTTCTTCTTTCACACACAAGTATTTGCTATTTATTCACTGAGGGGAGCGCTTGTTTGTCTTGCACTTAATACACCATATTTTGCTCACCCTTGCTGTCTCACAGGAAAGTGTGGAATGTACTTTGTAGAGGACAATGCTGCTGATGCTCATGACAACCAGGTAAAGCCAGAGGACCATTCAAGCTTATTACCTGCCAGAGCAATGACAATAATTTATGCATGTCCGCCCGGCTACTCAACATCGGACGTGTTTGTGTTTGAACAGAGCCTTCATGGAGAGACTGAGGCACCGTCTTTCTCCTGGACGTACGAAGAGATCAAGGAGGTGCACAAGCGATGGTGGCAGCTAAGAGACAACGCTGTGGAGATATTCCTAACCAATGGCAGGACACTGCTGTTAGCCTTTGACAACACCAAGGTGAGGAAATTCAGAGGGAATTTAAATAAAAGGAACCAGGTTGTTAGTGGAAGGTTTGATTTTTAGCACAACAATTGTTTACATTGCTCATGATTAATAAATAGTAGATACTCTAAGTTGTTTACTTTACCTGTTTAATGTCATTAGTACAAAGAGCTGATCCTCTATAAAGGGACCACCCAGCGGATTACCACAAAAAATCCAGTCTGTTTCATTTGAATATAAAAATGTAACCACAGAGGATGGACTGTGATTAAAAATGTTAAAGTGCTTAGTGAGGGTCAAAGGAAAAAAATTGGACAAAATAATGCCACTTGAAAGAGAAAAAAATGTTGTGAGAGGTAATTGTTGACGGACGTGCCTCTTTTGGTATTCTGTTCCTGATCCCTCGGGCTCTGTAGTTTTTGTGTGAAAAATTGATCTTGACGATAAGTCATGATAATAAGATTCAGTCCCATCGTGCTCAGCTGGAAAAATATATCATTATTTTGCAGTACTTTAAAGTGATATACTGAAAAAAGTTGCAATATGGTTGGACAGATGGCTTATGGCCTGTATTTCTAATTCAGAAAAATCAAAGGACGTGCAGAGCTACTGAGTGCGTGAAAGCCAAACAGATAATCTGTTGTCTTCAGATTGTTTGCAGACTTCTGAAACTCTTTCTGAATAAGGAAGAAAAAAGTTTTACATTTTTTTGGTTCATTTATTTCAAGTTTAAGCAGATATGTATTCTTTTAAATGGCAAATGTTAGCATGCTGAACTTAGAAAGTGATGGTAATGCAAAGTCATTATGATGATGTAGCCTTACAGGGCATACTATTAATGGCTGATAGCAGTGTTTTAATAAAATAAATGTATTTCTTTTACATTTGAAATAAGCTTCATAAGAGTTGAATGTTTGATATGACTTTAATTCTATCGTTATCAGTGGAAAAGCTTTAGTATTTTAATGAATGAAATGAAAACTAAAGAGTAATTGAATTGTTTTATGTGGATTAGCACAGGTAATTTTTTTTAATTTAAACCTTATCTTTCAGATTATATTTTCCATGTTTCACTTAAGTCCCAAAACTGCTGTTAGAAATGATCTCATTGTCTCTCTGCTCTGGCCTCAGTTCCGAGATGACGTCTACCACAACATATTGACCTCTGATCTTCCCAACCTGCTGGAACATGGAAACATCACGGCACTCACACAGCTGTGGGGCTCGGGTCAGATCTCCAACTTCGAGTACCTCACACATCTCAACAAGCACGCCGGCCGCTCCTTCAATGACCTCATGCAGTACCCAGTGTTTCCCTTCATCTTGCGAGACTACACCAGTGAGACTCTTGACCTGCAGGACCCAAACATCTACAGGTCTGTGCTGAATGGCAACATTTTTACTGTTATGATCAATTCAGACAATCATTAAACTGGCGTTGTATTTTTTGATAAAATTGAAGGGCAAATGGTGTCTCTCTGAAGTCAACACCCATGACATGAGACTTACATGTTTTAATACAGGAACTTAAGCAAACCCATTGCCGTCCAGTCAAAAGAGAAAGAAGATCGCTATGTGGATAATTACAGGGTAAGCGTTGGTATACATTTTAGCATGTGTTGTGTGCTTTAGTGTTTTGCATGTTGCAGAAATAAAGGAAAATGTGTGTTTCTCATGCAGTACCTGGAGGAGGAGTACAAGAAGGGTATTCGTGAGGATGACCCTATGCCTCCCGTCCAGCCTTACCACTATGGCTCACATTACTCTAACAGTGGCACTGTGCTGCACTTCCTGGTTCGAATGCCTCCTTTTACAAAGATGTTCCTTGCCTACCAGGGTGAGTCACAGCATTAAACTTCCTTCAAAATCCAAGAAAAAAATCTAAAGCTCAGGAAAACCACATAAATCTGGAATCCAGCTGCAAGGGCTTTTTGATGGTATAGGGAAGATAAATTGTTTTGGGCCTCATCTGAGGCCCTCAAATTAATGGTCATCTCTGATTCTGCTATACTTGCATTAACCAAAATGAATGAACACAGTGCTCTTGGATTGAGCATAACACTGCAGTATCTGTTTTACTGCTTCATGTACCATGAAAGGTTACTTCATCTTTATACTTTCCTCTGATCAGCTTATCGCCCTTCCCTTTCTCATTTCTTTCCCTTTCTTTCCTGTTAATTTATTTTGCATTCATCTGATCCTCTGAGGCTTCTTTTTATGTGATTTGTAAATGCATTCAGTGAGCATGGTGTTTAAGGTCATGAAAGGAGATGTTTTCAATCAGTGAGTTGAATCTGTAATTAGATTGTCTTCGGCCTTAATCAGACCAGAGCTTTGATATCCCGGACCGGACGTTTCACTCCATGAACACCACATGGCGTCTGTCCTCCTACGAGTCCATGACTGATGTGAAAGAGCTCATCCCAGAGTTTTTCTACCTCCCGGAGTTCCTGGTTAACAGAGAGGGTAATTAGTTTTCCTTTCTCTTTTAGTTGTTATATCTGCATACATCTTCGATTTTCTCAGAAATTATTTATTTTACCTGCACAGGGTTTGATTTTGGGGTTCGTCAGAATGGTGAGAGGGTGAATCATGTAAATTTACCACCGTGGGCTCGCAACGACCCACGTCTGTTTATCCTGATCCATCGACAAGCACTAGAGTCCGACCAGGTCTCCCAGACACTGTGCCAGTGGATTGACTTGGTGTTTGGGCTAAAGCAAAAAGGCAAAGCAGCCGTCCAGGCCATCAATGTCTTCCACCCAGCTGTAAGTAGCTGCTAACTCTCATATCTGCTTGCTATTAGTGAGAAAATCTTTGTTTTCTGCTCACACCAGTGTCATATCATTTTTCACAGACCTATTTTGGCATGGATGTTTCGGCTGTAGAAGACCCCGTCCAGCGACGGGCCCTGGAGACGATGATCAAGACATACGGGCAGACACCCAGGCAGCTCTTCAACACCTCTCACATCAGCAGGGCAGGCACCAAACTCATGATGGAAGGGGAACTGCCTGCAGCCATGGGCCTCCTGGTTCAGCTGGCCTTCAGAGAAACCAGAGAACCAGCCAAGGAAATCACCTGCCCGGTAATCAACTCTGTGGTATTTGTGAATCCAGCAGCCTGCTGTGCACTGAGCAAGACATGACTTAATTCACTGCCCATGAAATGGTCTGCTCCTCACCTAGAAATTTTCTCTTCCTCCCCTGCAGAGCCCGCTGCCATGGATCAAAGGTCTAAAGTGGGGTGAGTATGTGGGCTCACCTTCCGCTCCAGACCCAGTGGTATGTTTCAGTCAGCCACATGGGGAGAGGTTCGGATCCCTGCTGGCTCTGCCAACGCGAGCCATCTGCGGCCTCTCTAGCAAGTTCTGCCTCATGATGATTTACAGCAAGGAGCAGGGTAGGAAGCCCAAGACTCATTCCAGGAAGTATTGCACAAAGTGTCCTGCTGACTCCCATTAATTTTATGTTGTCCACTCTGTAGGTGTGCGGAGCATGCACAGTACAGACATCCAGTGGTCAGCCATCTTGAGCTGGGGCTATGCAGACAACATATTGAGGCTGAAAAGCAAGCAGAGCGAGCCACCTATCAATTTCATTCAGTGTTCACAACTTCACCAGGTAAACATGAGTTTATGCTTTGAAAAATCCTGATCACATGCTTTTGAAAATAATTATTTGATCTTATGTCTGTGTTGCACAAATCTTCTCTGAGAACCAACCCTCTCCTCTGTCCACCCATCTTTTCTTCCAGGTGACCAGTTGTGCCTGGGTGCCCGATGGCTGCCAGCTATTTACGGGTAGCAAATGTGGAGTCATCACCGCCTACAGCAACCGCTTCACCAGCACCACGGTGGGTTTCCATGGCGACGTCCCCCTCTAACCTTCCGCCTCCACATGAACACCCAAACCACCCACCCACCACCCATTACACGCCCCCTCCTCCTCTTTAGGCAGCCTCACCGTGCTCGAACGCTCAGCTTCATTAGTCATATCACAGCTGCCCTTGAAACACATTTCCAGTGAGCCTATAAGTGGGATTAGGGGTCTGGGAGTTCAGTCATCAGAGAAGCTTTCAGACTTTCTCAGTCCCCACCAGTAGGCATGTAGATTTGCCATTTATCTCTTTCTGAATGATGTTTCGGTGGCTACTGATGGGCAGTTTGAGATTAATTAATGGAGTTTTTCATTAAAGTTAAAACCAAGACACCAAATCCATGCTAACACAGATATATTTAGGTATGGATTTCCTCTGTATATGATCACTAACACGTCCCGATTTCCTTCCAAAGCCATCAGAGATGGAAGTGGAATCTCAGGTTCACCTATACGGACACACAGGGGAAGTCACCAGCCTGTTTGTCTGCAAACCCTACAGCATCCTCATCAGTGTGAGCAATGATGGCACCTGCATTCTCTGGGATCTCAACAGGTCAGTGTGTTTGAAAGGTAAAAAAACAGAAGAAAATGCATTATGCAGAGTTTGCATGGGTTCTCAGCTCTTCTGTGTTCTGCAGACTCTGTTATGTACAAAGCCTCACAGGCCACAAAAGCCCGGTGACGGCTGTGTCTGCCAGTGAGACCACGGGGGACATTGCAACAGTGTGTGACTCAGGTGGGGGGGCATCTTTTTCTATAACCCCAGTGTTTGTGTCACATCTTCAGGATATTGAAGTGTCTTTGGTCCTTGATGTGAATTATGACCCCCCCCCCCCCCCAATTTTTTTTTGGATCCAGAGGGTGGAGGCAGCGACCTTCGCCTGTGGACTGTGAATGGTGATCTTATTGGTCACGTCCACTGCAGAGAGATCATCTGTTCTCTGGCTTTCTCCAACCAACCAGAGGGTGTGTCTGTTAATGTCATTGCTGGTGGTCTGGAGAATGGTGTTGTCAGGTAAGCAAACCTTACTTTTATTTTTACATTTGTGTTCTTTTTTCTTCTTCTAAAGACACTGAATCAATCTCACAGATGGTTTTTATCTGTAAAATATTTTCAGGCTATGGAGCACTTGGGATTTGAAACCAGTGAGAGAGATTACCTTTCCCAAGTCTAGTAAACCCATTATCAGGTTTGTTAACAGCATTGAAACCAGTCTGTGCTCTTTGTACTTTTATGTGGTGCCTCTTGCTGTCACATGTGCTCCTCACCATTATAAATCTGATAATCTCCTCTCCTGTCTACCTCAGCCTGACATACTCGTGTGATGGTCACCACCTCTATACGGCCAACAGCGAGGGCACAGTGATGGCGTGGTGTCGACGGGACCAGCAGCGCATGAAGCTACCCATGTTCTACTCCTTCCTGAGTAGCTATGCTGCAGGCTGAATGTTTTTTTGTGTGTGTTTCCTCCTGTACAGTTCTCAGCAAGAGGACCCCCCCCCCCCTTCCTCCTCCTCCTCCTCGTCCTCTTCCTCCAGTCTGCACTGACAGGAAGGAGGACATGTCAGCATGGCCTCAATCTCTCTGAACCCTCCCTGACTTTTAAATAAAGCCATCCCTAGCTAAACAAACTGTACCACCACCACTCCCAGCATCAAGAAATTATGAAAATAGTATTATATGTACATAAGTATATATTTATAAAAATACTGAAATGGACTGTTGGAGGAATGGATGAATATTTGGCTGATGCTGCAACAGACACTTTATACAAGATATATTTCTGAGAGTGTTTTTCATTTGTTTAGTCTTTGATTCCTGCTGTTGTGTTTTTGTTGTGCAAAGATATTTGCCTGATGTTGATTTAGCCATTTCCTGATAAGCTGCTATAGTCTGGACAAAGCCAGACCCAAAGTGTGAAGACCCTTGTCTCTCACCTCAGCGGCGCTCACATCTCCTGCAGTGTGCTGTCTGACAGATTGCTGCCCCAGCTCAGCGAGCGCGTCCTGCTGACACTGCAGGAGCTGCAAGGGAGTGAGCCCCTCCTCGCGTCTGTCACCAGGAGACGTCCCGCTCTGTGGGAGTGAGACGCCCCTCTGCTGCGCTGTCTGCTTCACTCAAGTCTGAACACTAGAGTTACGGACCTGCTTCACTTTGTGTCTGAGCTCAGTGGAGGGACTGAGAGGACACGACAGGATGAACTGCACCTTGTGTTGCCCGTTGTTCTGTCCTACTTTGCATGCTAGGATGATGCTGACCTTGACAGTGTGAATGTGGATGTTGCATTTGCTGTCATAATGCTCCTTGTTTAAGGCCTGCCTTAGTTAAACCAGTCTTTTTGCATTAAGAAATGGTTCATTTATTCATTTGAAACACCACAGAGGCTCATCTTTGTCTTACCTGCAGCTTAAATGCACTAGAACCACTTTAACTACTTTGCAGAGCTGGCTGATTTTTGAGAAAGCAATTGACAAACAGCATTAGAAGCCTATGGCTGGAGAAGGAGGAGAGAGTGATTTCCTGAATACTCCGTGATCCTCACTGATCTAAGACACTTAGCACCTTTGCAGCATTTCTAAAAGGTTGTAGTGGGTGGGAGGGTTTGATGAGTAGCATCACACCAGTTAAAGAACTCAGATGATTTCCTATACACTACATTCATCAGTCCAGGAAACAGACAACCAAATGTTTCTTTTCTTAACCCACCCGAGGATCCACGTAGCTTTTCTTTACATTCCCAGTTACTTACAGTTTATTAAATGTCAAATGACAGGCAGAAGCACTTTCTAGCAGCTACTATTCAGTTTAAGTAGAGCCAATAATCTGTGGCCTTAACATGAACTGAGCTTGATTAATTCCACTAATAAATCCAACCCAGAAAGCAATATTAGACACAAACATGCAATAGGTCATGTTTTTGGTTCCTTGTTTTATATGGGAAGAATCCAGGAGTGATTTTTTTTTTTTTTTTTAATACGGCTGTGAAACAAGTAATATTTTTCTTTTGATGACTGGTGTCTTATTGTTCACACTTGAGAAAGGGATTATTTCTTATTAACTCGTCATTCCTTTTTGTGTCGCTGACCTTAATGTTTTGTCGTCCTCATCCTACCTGGACATGATGTTACTGTTTCTTTACTGATTGCTTCCTCCTTGAAAGAACTTTGAACCACAATCTTTCTCTCCTCTTGATCACCAAGTGTGAATTTGTATGCATGTATGGTTTTGTTTTTTGTTTTTTTAATGTGAGAAAATGTTAAAAGCAGGTAGAAAAATGCGACAGCAGATTTTCTGACAAATATTTTTCTGTTAATGACTTAAAGCTATGCATAATTTAAGATCATTGTCTTAGGTTGCTGAAATTGTATTTTGGCCTCTCATTCTGGTTTTTACAGTTTGGAATCTTGGAGGTTCCCAGTGTTTTTGTTTTGTATGTGTGTGTATGTGGGTGTGTGTATGTTTAAATGAACCAAGTGATGAGTATATTATAAATATATAAATATCTATAAATAATATTTGAAGAAATATTACTACATGATGCTCTCTGTGTCCATTTTTTGTGTGGCAAAAGGTGCGTTCAGGGACATATCAAGTAAGCAGCAACTCATGTCAGGTGGAAAAGCAAAAAAATTAAAAACCTCTGTATTTTAAAAGTAAATGGAAATGTAAAGAGCGCAGATGAGGCCATGGTGGGGGGGGGGGGCCCCG